>PVHX01006269.1:71325-102663 GCA_004024805.1 Geosciurus inauris
TGGTACTGGGGATTGAACTCAGGGGCACTCGACCACTGAGCCACATCCCCAGCCCTATTTTGTGTTTTATGTAGAGACAGGGTCTCACTGAGTTGCTTAGTGCCTCGCCATTGCTGAGGCTGGCTTTGAACTCGCGATTCTCCTGTCTCAGCCTCCCTAAGTGCTGGGATTACAGGCTTGAGCCACCGCGCCCGGCTAACAATTTTATTTGTAAGTATTTTCCTGCTTTTCCTTTTGAATCACAGTTCTGAAGATCTTTCTAGCTAGATGTTATTGGTCAAAAGGAGGAGAGTAAGTGTAGCCCTCCAATGTAAAAGTAGGCATTGTCCTGGCCTGTTTTTCAGCCCAATAACCACTCAACACCTATAGGTGGCATCCCTGACCTACCCCTGCAGATCTCACCTCATCCAGGCTCTGCTGTGTTTAGGGGTGAGCTTGGGTAGGGGTGATGAAAGAGAGAAAAGAAACAAACAAGGGTTCTTTCTTTTCGTTTCTTTTCTTTTGTATTAGAACATTATATATAGCAGTTGGCTCCATGTTGACAAAATCATACATGCAAGAAATTTGATTTTAATTCCTATTCCCCATCCTCCCTTTCCTCCCCTCCCCTACCCCCCATTCTTTTCCCTCTACTCTACTGATTTTCCTTTTGCTTCTTTATTTATTTTTAATTGGTACTTTCTACATATGCATAAAGGCAAAATTTCCTTTGGTACATTCATATATATATGTAACATGTTTTAGTCAGCTTTTTTGCTGCTGTGATTAAAGGATCCAACCAGCACAATTGTAGAGGAGAAAAGGTTTATTTGAGGGCTTACAGGTTCAGAGGTCTTAGTCCATACAAGGCCCGCTCCATTCTCAAGGCTAAAGATGAGGCTGAACATCACAGCAGGAGAGTGTGGTGGAGGGAAGCAGTTCACATCATGGTAATCAGCAAGCAGAGAGAGTCCACTCGCCAGATACAAATATATACAAATATATACCCAAAGCCACATCCCAATTCCTACATCCTCCAGCCACACCCTACCACTTCAGTTACCGTTCAGTTAATCCCTATTGTGGGTTAAATCACTGATTGAGTTAAGACTCTTACAACCAAATCTTTTCTCCAATGAACCTTTTTGCACCGTCTCACATGTTAGCATTTGGGGGATACCTCAGATCCAAACCATAACATTCAGATTCATTCCACTTTTCCTCCCCCTTCCCATCCTTCCTCCCTTCCTCTTGTTCTCTACTTTCTACTCCACTGATCTTCCCTATATATTTACACCTTATCCCCACCACCACCTGCCACCTTTCCCTTATTTTGCTTTAGCTTCCACATACGAAAGATGTTTGCTCCTTGATTTTCCAAGTCTGGCTTATTTCACTTAGCACAATGTTTTCCATTTCCACCCATTTACTGACAAATGCCATTATTTCATTTTTTGTTATGGGAGTAAAACTCCATTGTGCACATATACCATATATATATAGTGCCAGGAACTGAAACCAGAGTCATTTAAACACAGCCTCAATGCTTTTTTTAATTTTTTTTAATTTTGATTCAGGATCTCACCAAGTCACTTAGGGCCTTGATAAGTTGCTGAGGCTGGCTTTGAACTTGCTACCACCTGCTTCCCTCCAAGTGGCTGGGATTACAGGTGTGTGCCACTGCACCTGCCATACATTGAGTTTTCTTGACCCACTCTTCTACTGATAAGCATCTGGGCTGATTCCAGCTATTGTGAATTGTGATGCTATAAACATTGTGATGCTATATAGTGACCACATCGCTATAGTATACTGATTTTAGTGCTTTTGAATAAATGCCAAGGAGGGGGATAGATGGATCATATGGCAGTTCCATTCCTAGTTTTTTAAGAAATCTCTATATTGCTTTCCAGACTGGTTGTACTAAATTGCAGTCCCTTCAACAATGTATGAGTGTACACTTACCCCCATATTCTCACCAGCATTTATCATCATTATTATTATTATTTGTATTCTTGATAATTGTCATTCTGATTAAAGTGAGATGAAGTCTTAGTGTAGTTTTGATTTTTATTTCCCTGATCTGCAAGGGTTTTTAATGTAGAAAAATAACCTGTGTTGTAATCTAAAACATAAATGGACATTGGTGGAAAAACTGATGAAATAAGAAAAATGTCAAGTTTGATTCATATTAATGTGCCACAGTTGATTTCTTAGTTTTCACAAATGTACCAGCGTTATGTCACATATTAACAGTAAAGGAAACTGGGTGAAAGATTTATAGGGGTTCTTCATATTATCTTTATAATTTTGTTAAAAATTCAAAATTATTACAGAATTAAATTCTTATTTAACAAGGACTTCAGAGTAAAGTTTGAATCTGCCCTTTACTAATTAAATGACTTTTCTTATTCTTCATTAATTTTATCCATTCATATTTAATAAGCACCTAATACACTGCAGTCACCATATTAGGGTGGCAGAAATGAAAGACCCAACCTTACCCTCAAGGAGTTCACAAGCTCATGAAGGAGTTATACAAATAAATAGGAAACCGAATTACAGACTGTTTCCTACTATAGGAAGATAACATGTCTCTCTCACAAAAATATTAGGATTAAATAAGACCAAGTTTTCACTGGGTGAAAACCAGCATGCTTCCTAGAAGCATTTAACATAGTTTCTCTTTCTGTACCCCTGAGAATGCTTTAGAAATCCCTAGATGAGTGAAGTCAGAGGTTTATAAAACTCTTGATGCTAGTTCAGCTCTTGCCTCATGCTCAGCTAAGACCTTATGCTTGGTCTTCTCTCCTATTCTAGGACTACGCTCTAGCTTGGCCTACAGTCTCAGTTAACTGAGGTCCTATCTTGCTGTCCCTTCCCTGATTCTCCATATTCATCAACAGCAAGTCTCATCCTCTCATTTCCACTTGACCAGATCCCAGCCTTTGTCTCAGTCTTCTAGAGCTGGATTTCTCATCCTCAACATTATTGGCATTTGACCCAGACATTCCTTTCTTATGGGTGACTGCCTTGTGAATTATAGAATATTGTAGGATATACCTACATGATGCTAGAAGTGCCCAATTTGTGACAAATAAAATTGACCCCCAATACTGCCAATTGTCTCCTAAGGGACAAAAATCACTTCTGGCAAGACCTTATGGAGCTAGAACTTGTGGAGAGAAAGCTTGTTCTATAGACCAGAAATCCTGAGCCTGTACTTTAGGGTTAAAACATTGCCTTTTGCCAAATTAGTGACACAGATGCACCAACAGAAGGTCCTATGAAGAACATGTTTGGAAAGTGACTAGATCCTTTATTTCAGATCTTCTCTGAGCCTTTATTAGATTTATGTACACAGTGACTTTCCAAGATGGAACCATAGAGATAGCCTTTCCCAAACTATTTGATCAGGAAGCAACATTGTAATAATGTTTAAGAAGTACAGGTTTAAGAAATGATGTCCTAATCAAACAATTTTGCAGCATTCCAAAAGGGCTAAAGCTTAAATAAAAAAGAAAGATTGAATTGATCCTTAAAGCAGTGGAGAATATGGAAATCATTTTTATTTAAATTTAAGCTATTAATTTATAGCATGAGCTGATGTCTGCCATCAGATATAGCATGCTACTGGGAACAAGCAATAGAAATTCAAGAGAGAGATAAAATTCAAATGGTCATTAAGTCATCTATAATTTCAAAGCAGAGGAAATTTCACATCTGCTGAAGATTTTTTTTTGAGGTAAAAATGTGCATATGTGCTGATCTCTGGTATATTATTTTAACATTACACTGATAATTAAGCACAGATTAGGACTGAAAATTCATAGCTTTTTGGAGGACAAAGGAACTATCTAATTTGAACATTCTGTATTATAAGTGAAAATTCTCACAGTTGGAATTTCTGAGTGTCCCAGATAAATAGGCCCCAACCAGTAATGCTTAGTAACTTAAAGTTTTATTTACCTGAAAATTCTTCCCTGCTAGACTTCCTGAAGGACCCCACAAGTAGTCTCCCCTTACACAATGTGTCAGGCTGAATTTGTATATTTCGGGTCAACAGTCCAACCTCAGCAGCCAAATGAATGTGTCGGCCATCCTCCATGACATGGACACTTCCTGGGGCAAAAGGTGTTGGGGGAAAACCAAAAACAACATTTAAAAACCTATTTTAGAAATGGCAAGCTGGGGACTCAGTGCATCTCACAAATGAAAATACTTCTTTCCCCTCGGAAGTCCTACCAACATTAAGGTCTACTTTTCCTGGGGCATTCTTCACAAATGTCAGTTGAGAAATGAAAAATCTGTTCTCTTGTCTCTCTTTGGGATCCAAGTAAATGTTTGAGCAAGAATTCATCTCTTCTCAATAACTGTGGGGACCAGGACAGGCCACTGGTACAGAGAAATCAGGGTAGACCTGTTCAATTAGTCAGGTTCCCAACCTCCTTCCTTAAATTGCCATTGTGAGACACTGTATATCATCCACAGATTTCTTTCAGGAGAGTAAGGAATCCCAGATCAGACCAGGCAGTGACAGAGCACAAGCTGCACTGTATTAGAGTAAAGCAAAAAGAGAAGCAGCAGCACCCTCCCACGGTGACTCTCAGGCTTTCCGCTGCCTGAACAAGTTCTCACAGCATGGGATGGAGGGTTGGAAGGACCTTACTGGCCTGTCTCATAGCCTCCATTGCCATTTTACTTTGGCTTTTATGAGCAAAGGTTGCTGATGATTTCTCTTTACTCTGCTGCTTTTTTAAAAAAAAAAAAAAGAAATCAATCCAAGCATGGTGGCACAGGCTGCTCAGGAGGCTGAGGCTCAAGGATGGCTTGAGCCTAGAAGTTTGAGACCAGCCTGGGCACCAGAGTGAGACCCTCGTCTCAACCAAAACAGTGAGAAAGACAGAAGGAGGGGATTCATCCTTAAAATTGTGGTTTAGAAGTAGTTTTAGACAGTGCTGGTGGAAAAAATATACTTTCCTCTTACATATACAATAAAAAAAAATTCTCTAAGTTCTTTATTTGCATGTTTTGTCACTAATTAGCTATATCTCCCAAGCCAGATTTATTTCCTAGAACAGGGAGATTATACTTATTTATTATTTATGTACATGCATTTGTACTGTATATAGCATATAAAAATAGTATTTTTACAAAAAGATATTGGAGTTTTCCTCCTTTTTTCAGTCTTAGTAGTAGCAGTCAATATATAAAATATATTTGGTATCAGGAAGGATACATTCCTAAGTGTGGAAAATGAAGTCATTGTTTACAAAAACATAGCATATTCTAAGGGATTATGTGATTTAGTGTGCCAGAAAATTAACTAGAAAGTTAATGTCTATGACTTTTACTCTGGCTTAGCCACAAAACCACTCAGTGACCTTGAACAAGATTCTCAACACTTCTACTCTTAGACTTGTCATTATGAATTTAAAAAAGTAATAAAAAACTCCCTTACATCTAAGTATTCTTTAACAATTAGGCAATAAAATTAATGACAAGATAAAGACAAAGTCTTCTGGGGTAAGTCCAGGCAGCAGTAAAGGCATATCCTCCCCTCTGAATGACAGTCAGATATGAGATCCATAGGGAGGTGTCTGAACATCTGGCACATCCACTTCCTTCAACCAACAAACTAGAGCCTTACCAATGTGTCGGTATTTGAGGCGTTCGTGGATCCTAACATGATGACCCTTGACTTCTTTCACAGTGAGGACCTCTGCTTCGTGAGGCTCATAAGAGGAGGAGCTAAGGACTAATTTGTCATGGGGTTGCCAGTCCACTGCATCTTCTACTATAATTCTGTAACAGCATAAAGATGATGTCAAATATATCAATAGTGCAACATAGACCAGCTCATTCCAGAGAGAATAAAACAAATATCCCTGAAAATGACAAATCCCTCAGGGAAACTGAAAAGGAAAAAGAAGATGAGGAAAAAGGCATTTGTGAAAATGTTAATCCTAATGGAGTCCAATTTCTGACTTGTTAATGTATACATTACAGGGATGCAAAGATATTCTATAGCCATGAAGTTCAAGGCAAAGGGATAAGAAACAGTATGCGTTCTAGAGCACAGTGTGTGCCTCTCCACTTGGTTTTCTATAATTAGCAATCTTCTTTACTGATTGGGAAACAGAATGAATGATAAAGGTATTCCAAAAGAGATCTTTCCTCTACTTTTCTGAAAAACTGATTGAACTTTTGAACAATTTATCATCGTCCCTTAAGTCATAAAGCTTCATGGTCAGACAGATACAAGTATGAGTCTTAAAGGTGTCAGTTTCTACCTGCATGGTCCCAATCAGTCTGTCATACCACCAGGTTTTCCTAGTGAATATGACATGCAAGCCATTCAATCATGCAAAATACACCAACAGAACCACTGCTCTGTACCAGATAGTATATGTTGTGTCCTACAGATACAACAGTAAAGAAAATATATATTATGTGTATTTAAAATAATAATTTCGAGATTTTTCTCAATAGACATTCTTCTGTAAGGGTGGAAGATTAGTTGACCATTTATGTGCCAGTAGTATGAGTCTCTTATGAACCAAAGATTGTAATTAATTCAAACCTGTGCACCTTAAGTTACAAGAAAAAAACAGATAAAATGTGAATACTGCAAATTCATACAATTTTAATGAAAGAATTCAGGGTCTTACTTCTTTTCCTGATTTTTCTGTGATTTCTAAGGAAACTCGGTTACAGAATACTAAAATGAATGCTAGCTTTTAAAGGCACAGAAAGCATGATTCAAAGATAGAGCAAAACTCAAATTAGGTAACTAAATGGAGTCAGAGATTGAGTTGGCACAAAGGAAAACTCCTGATCAAGTCCAAAGTTCTTTATACTAAGTAACATCGCTTTTCCTGATTCTTAGTTCTTCACTTGTTTAATTGTAAGGAAAATAAAATAGTACTCCCACGTTTCATAATATATCATGATAATCCATGAAATAATAAAAAAATCTTTGGCAAATACTGTGGATACTATAAAGTTATTTTAAAAATACATTGTTGTAGGAGTGTAGAAAATCAAAAAGAATTTTGCTTATGAGGCATTGATTTTAAAAAGCAGGATATAAAATAACATGCCTCCTTTTAAAAAATAAACATAATGCATGCACCAAATAGAAGAGAGGAAAAATGCATGTTAAAATATTAGCCCACATATGAACAGCAAATTTATTCATTATTTTTATCAAAGTCTAAATTTTCTAACTTAGCAGGTAGTACATTATAGCAAGAAAAAATATCTAAAATAACACCAAAGAAAGTAAAAAATCACACCAAAGTCAGTTAGTAGCATAACAAAAAGCAGCCTTTTCTCACATAATCTGTATTAGGTAATATTTTTATTATTATTTATGTTGTTGAATAAATCTCTTCAGATAACAGATCACCATAATAGTCTAAAAATATCCTTATAATTGAGATTAAATTCATCCCACATGGAACACAGAGAGTTTTTAGAGCAGTGTATAAGGGTGGACACATGTCATTATACATATGTCAAAATTCATAGACTACACAATTCTAAGTGAATCCTATCTAAATTTGAAAAAAAAGTATTCAGTCACTAACTCCTTTATATAAGTCCTCTACTCCAGTCAGAGGAGATGGCTTACTCTCCCTCTTAGTTCACTCATTCTGAAAACCTACTTTGTTTCAAGAAGTCTTCCCCAGGAGTCTGAATGCCCAGCCTTTTCTGTACCACCAAAAAGCTGATATAATACTAGTGCCTTGCAACTGATCTTGTTCTTGTTTCTTCGGTGTGTGACTATTCAACTTTAATATTGTTAATTAATGTTTATGAAAAGATGACCATCTAGCTGTGCATACCCCATAGCATCTAGTAATGCACTGGGGAAAGAATAAATGAAATTATTAAAATTATTAGCCCAAACTTTACATTAAAAACATGAAAGAGCTTAATCTGACCTTTTCCATGAAGATTTCAAAAATCTTATAAGTTCATGGAAATATACTTTTCCTCTATACACCTGGACCTTTGGAATTCTGTATTCCATAAGAACAACACACTGGTGTTAAAGGTGCATAGCCCCTTCCATTTCTATGTGTCCATATAGTTCAGTGGCACTTCAGGGAAAACTGTGGTCCCAGTATCAATAGCCTAGTTAGTACAGCTAGCTAAATATCAGTTTTCCCAGAATTTCAACAGCCACTGTTACTAATCCCAGTTTTCCACCATTTTGGTTATCCTTCAGTCATTTCAAGAAATCCTAACTAAATAACTGTAAATAGAAATCCCAACTGTATTTTGCGTTTCTGATTAATTCTAGTGAGAATCCTACAGCTACAGGGAAGAGGGGAAACTTGCCTGTTCTGAGCAAAACATACTTGAAACAATAAACAAACAAAAATTAAAAGACCTGTTTGAAAAATAATTGGACCTAAATTGGAACCATATGAAAAGAGAGAGGAAACTATGAATAATCACTTAGGAAGTCTCCTGAAAGATAACTTTTTAGAAATATCAACAAAATATCAGCAGTTTCCTTTATTTTGGCATTAATATTTGACCTAGTTCTGGGAAAATATAATGCTTATTAGTCAATAATATAATACTTATTTAGTTACAGAGAACAAAAAGTATATGCAAATTTGATTTAAGAGTTCTTGCAACCATGTATAAAACATTTATAAATAAACACCTACAACTTAAATTTTAAACTAAACTTTGGGAGATCTTAATGATAATAGCTGTATTTGACCTCAGGCTCAGAGTATAGCAATCCAAAAATATTTCCCCCAAGAAATAGCAATGGCCGCAGACTTCTGAGCTCTATTAACACTGAATCTCTTTATTTTCTAACTCCAGCTTAAAACTTTTGTCAGTAACAATGAAATATAATAAGTATTCTCAAACTGCATTAGACTGTGCTGAGTATTAAAGAAATTGAGTCCTATAATGATGTTAAAATGATCTCAACAACAATAATAGCTATAGTGGATATCAATTATTTGTCTACCTGACCTCCTTCCTCTCTCATTCCAGGAAATCCATCACACCTCTTCTGAGAACTGCTCCTTTCAGCCACCATATTATTTAAGTAGTTCTAGTGAGAGCTGCAGATTAAAATCACATAAAGCTCTTGCCAGGGCTAGGAATGTTTGCTAAATCTCTCCCCTGAACTCTTGAATGAAACCGAGGGGAGAGTAATATCTTCTCTAGTAGTAAAGTAGAAAAAAACAGCTCCGAGTTTACTTGCAACCTATGAGAGTGGGGAACACTACTGACCAGTAGGAAAACTATGGCTGAAATAGAAAAATACAAAAGTGGAGAATGGGGAAGTGAAGGTACTAGAATCCCCCAAGTGGATTAAGAAGAGTTAATTTTATTTTTCCTCTAACTAAAATAATCCTGATTTCCACACTAGCTATGCTGTATTGGGGCTTACTTTGTGCCAGAAACTGGGCTAAGAATTTTACATACACTAATTCACGTAATCCTTATAATTATTATATAAGCTAGGTATTTCTCTTATAATTATAGAAAAAGAAACTGGCTAGAGAGGATAAATGCCTAAAGTTAGACATTTAGTTCATTGCACAATCATAATTATTTTACTTTGCTGCAAAGTTCAAACTCTTTGTTATTACTGAATACTATTTCCAACCTACTTTCCAAACTTATATACCTTTCTCCAGCATGGGGAGAGTAGGTGATTTGAAGTAAAGACAGAGTAGTTTATTGGACCAGAGGGAATCATCTTCTTTTGAAGGTTACACATGTGGTCCTGATTTGCCAATAAGTGGATAAAGCTTCTAACTGTGCATTAATTTTGCTGCTATTTACTTTTTGAGAGAAAGAATTCCACTGAGTTAGCCAGGGTGGCCTCAAACTTGAGATCCTCCTGCCTCAGCCTCTTGAGCAGCTGGGATTTACAGGCATACACCATTGCATCAGCCCTGACTATATTCTAAAACTTGAATTGGCTTGTTATAATAAAGTTTGAGTAAGCAAAATAAGTATAGCCATTGTGGAAAACAGTATGGAGGTTCCTTAACAAATTGAAAGTAGAACTGCCTCATGATCTAGCAGACTACTTCTGAGTATGTATCCAAAGGAAATGAAATCAGCATGTGCCCAAGAGACATCTGCACTATCATGTTTATAGCAGCTTATTCAAAACAGTCAAGAAATGCAAACAGCCTAAGTGTTCAACAATTGATGAATGAAAAAAGAAAATGTGGTATACATACACAATGCATTACTATTCCATCTTAAAAAAGAAGGAAACTCCATCATTTTCAACAGCATGGATTAACCCAGATGATATTACATAAGTGAAATTAACCAAGCACAGAATGACAAATGCCTATTGATCCCACTTACATGTGGAATCTGGGTGTTGAATTCATGGATGCAGAGAATAGAATGGTGATTACCAGGAGCTGGTGGTTGGGAGAACTGGGGTGATGCTTGTCAAAGGAGACAGATTTCAGTTAGAGGGGAAAAATAGTATCAAAATATTTATCATGCATCATGATGATCACAGTTAATAGCAATATATCACATTCTTAAAAATTGCTAAAAAAAAAAGTGTATTTTAACTGTTCTCTCCAAGAAAAAGTAAGTATATGAGGTACTATATGTGTTAACTAGCTCAATTTAGCTATTCCACAATGCACACAGGATTTTATACATGATAAATACAAGTAATTTTTAACTTATTGGTTAAAATAAATTTAAGTAAAATAAATAAGTATTTCACTTAAGAAACAAAGCATTACAAGACAAAAATACTGGATAATGCCTTATACACTTCCTTTCTTTAAAGGTAAATCTGATAGGGGAAACATTTCAACATACAGGTACGGGCAATAACTCCCCAAATAGGACTTCTATAGCTCAAGAAATAATAGCAAGAATCACTGAACAGGAAAGCATAAATTTAAAGACTTCCTTACAATTACAGCAAATGACAATGTGAAAACACAGCTTACAGAAAGGGAGAAAATCTTTGCCAGTTACTTTTGTGACAGAGGATTAAGATCCAGAATTCAATAAATGTTAACATATACATACAAAGAAAGAAAAAAACATTCAACCAGGTGCTGTTGTGCATGCCTGTAATCCCAGAGGTTTGGGAGGCTGAGGCAGGAGGATCATGAGTTCAAAGCCAGCCTCAGCAACTTAGCGAGGCCCTAAGCAATTCAATGAGACCCTGTCTCTAAATAAAAAATACAAAAAAGGACTGAATGGCCAAGTGCCCCTGGGTTCAACCCCTGGTACCAAAAAAAAAAAAGAAAAAGAAAGAAAGAAAGAAAGAAAAGAAAAAAACATTCAACAAATTGGCAAATGAACTAAATAAACATTCTCAAAAGAAGTTCAAATAGCTAACAATTACATGAAAAAAATGTTCAACATCGTTTGCTGTCAGGGAAATGCAAATTAAAACTACAATGATATTCCATCTCACTTTAATCAGCATGACAGCCATCAAGAATACAACTAATAATAAAGGTTGGTGAGGATATGGGGGGAAAGGAACTCTTATACACTGTTGATTGGAATGTAAATTAGTATAGCCTCTATGGAAATAAATACAGAGATTCCTCAAAAAACTAAAAACAACTACCATATGATCCAGCTATACAACTCTTTGACATTTATACAAAAGAATTAAAGTCAGCACACTTTAGAGATAAATGCATCCCATACTTATCAAAGCACAATTTATAGTAGTCAAGTTTTGGAGTCAGTCTAGGTGTCCATCAACAAAAGAACGAATAAAGAAAATGTGGTATCTATACACAATGAAACTTTATTCAGCCATGAAGAATAAAATCATATCACTTGCAGGAAAATGGATGAAAATAGAGGGCAGCATATTAAGCAAAATAAACCAGGCTTAGAAAGATAAGACTCATGTTTCATCTTGTATGTGGAAGCTAGGAGAAAAGTGGCAGAGGGGAGACAACATCATGAAAATAGAAGAGAGACCAATAGGGTAAAAAAAAAGAGAGAGAGAGAGACCAGGTGGAGGGAAGAGGGGAGGATAAGGAGAGTAAAATTCATCAAATTATGTTATATGTATGTACCAATATGCCACAATGATACTCACCATTTTGTATAATTAATATACACCAAAAAAGTTGCTACCACAAAAAGGTAAAGGTGATAAGGAATCAGGGATGAAAAAAGAAACTTTGCAAAATGTTCTCCATATACCTGTTCTTCTCCCTGTTTTCCTGTAGGTGACACTGCTCCTCACCCAGTTGCTCAGGTAAAAAAGGTTTACAGTACACTCTGACTTTTTCTCATTCATCCAAAATTCAATCCATCAGCAAATGATGTGCCTGTCTTCAGCATATATTTAATCACTTCTTACCTCCTCCATCACTACCCCCTTATCTAAGCCACTATCTGCTGTCACCTGAAAAACTGCTATGTTATTACAATGTCTTAGCCGTCAGTTTTTGCATAGCTTAAATCAGATTCAAGCACTAGTCAGACTTTGTTTCTGTTTTGTTTAAAAATCTTCCAAAGGTCAGAATAAAATATAAATATTTTCATAAGATTAATTGACAGTCACCATTTAATCTCAAAGAACACATGGTTACCCAAATATGCACAAGTGAAACACATACATAACTAGGACAATGGGTGAAAAGTAAGTTCTTTATCTCTATATAATTTGTCTGGATTTATTTACAGTACATAAAAATCCAACAGTTTTGTTCATCTGTCTCTCCAAAAATCAGCTGAAACCCGCTATGATAAGATTAATGTAGAGATAAATTTGTAAATAACATAGGACAAAAATAAACATTTTTTCTTTATAATATTTTGCTAAGCTAACTTTGTTGGTAGTGCAAAAATGAATGTAAGTTTATAGCTAACAGGAAATTTTTACACTGAACTTTTCACACAAATATTATTTATAAAATAAATTATTTCTATACACAAATAAATTCAGATATCTAATTTTGTTGGTGGAAGTTTATAAAGGGGTCCAAACAAAATGTGCTCTTACCACAATACATTAGGCTTATTAAACTGACTCAGCATAAAGACGACTGAAGGATAATACCTAAAAAAATGGCTTGAACAGGGTCTTTAGTTTAGTCAATACTGTGCCAATATCATCTTGCCAGATCTGCTAATATTCTGTGGCTGTGTAAAATGTTGGTATTAGGGAATACCAAGAAAATGATGTAGGGAATCTATTATTTTTACAATTTCCTGTGAGTCTTAAATTTAAAAAAAAAATTAAAGAAAAATGTCCACTAAACCAGTACACTGTGATAATTACATATCATTCATACACTCTCATTAAAATACTCCTCCATATGAGTAATGCTAAGAATTTCATTTTTAATATTTATAATATATAAAACACAAGCAATAGAATCAAACTGGGATAAAAATTCAGCCACAGGAACTTCTAGCTTTATGAACTTGGAAAATTTATTTAACTTCTTCAGCCCCAGTTTTTATATCCATAAAATGCAGATAATACCTTACTTATAGCACTGAGATTTAAATGAGATAATGTATGTAAAGTGCTTAGTAGAAGCCTGACATATAGCAAACCTACATGATAAGAACTTAATAAATGGTAGCTAGTTAATAACTATGGGTAGTTTTAATTAATAAAATTGAATTTCTTTCAAAATAGCCTTTAGCTCAGACTCTGAATGAGGTTTTTAACACATTCTATGAGAAAAATCCATTCACATGGCTCCTGCCAAATTCCAACTTGCTAACCTCTTAATTATAATTAAACTTCCTTATTGATCCCTATTAGAAATGCCTACTTCATAGATTCTTCTGGAGTTCAGAAAGGCACTTCACACTCAGCATGACTATGACTGAATTTATAATCTTCTCCCCATGCTCAGTCCTCTTCTGGTGAATGAGGCCAGCACCCACCCACACAGACACAGGAAAACCCCCTCATACCTGATGTGTCAGTGACAGTCAATTCTAGGTGTCAACTTGACTGGATTAAGGGCTATCTAGAAAGCTGGTACAGCATTATTTCTGATTGTACGTGTGAAAGTGTTTCCAGAGAAGGCCAGTGTGTGAGTCGGTAGACTGATGGGGAAACATCTGCCCTCTGCGTGAGTGGGTACCATTCAATCAGTAGGGGACAGGATAAAATCAAAAGGCAGAAGAAAGATGGATTTTCTCTCTCCTGGGGGTTGGAACATCCTTATTCTACCTTTGACATCAGAACTCTAGGTTCTTCAGTCTTTGAACTCTAACATTTATACCAGTGGCCCACAGGTTATCAGAACTGCCATGCTAGACCAAGAGTTACACAAGCATTGTAGGTTCTGAGGCTTTCTGATGACCCAACTTACCAGCTCCCTGGTTCTCCAGTTTTCAGATGACATCTGTGGTACTTCTTGATCTCCATGATTGTGTAAGCCAAGTACTCTAATAAATTCCCATTGTTTACACACACACACACCCTATTGTATCTGCCTCTCTGGAGAGCACTGACTAATACAGTATCTTATATATTTTATAGTCTATAAATCTTTCAATATCTCTCCATGGCCTACAGTTTCCAACCATCACTTACCTAGCTCTTGCTTTGGATTCCTAATTGGCATCCCAAGATTTACTTTAGACCCCTCCTATGATCCACTTGTACCTACAAATACAATCATAGGGAATACTTCACACTCACACTGCCTCCTTAAATTATGACAGCTTCACTGTGCACTTAGGTTAAAAAATTAAACCTTTTGATATTACCAACATTATGGCCCTGACCCTCATGACTACTTGAAGTCCTATTATGTTCAGCCCCAGCCCTCCATATCAAACATGCTGGCACTCTCTCCACCCTCCCTTCTTGCTATAGAATCACTTCTCAGGCCTCTGTTTCTCCATCATCTCCTATGCTGACTCCTCTACTCTCAACTTCTTAAAAGTCAGAGTGACCTCAATTTATTCTTAAGCTCCAAATTCCTCCTCTATCTCTATCTTCTTGGTTACTGACATAACTTACTTCCAGGAGGACTTTCTTCTATTTTTCCTGACTTCTAAGTTATGAATTCATTTGCCTTCTTGACATCTCTGCCAGCTGTCCCCAATTTAACATGAACCTGCCACCTTCCACTGGGACAACCTTTCCCTCCTCACCCCAGTCCATTATCCACCAGGTTGTACAATCAAAATACCTGTAGCACACTTCCCTCACCTCAACATGCAGTCATTAGCATATCTATCTCCCCTCCCCATCTTCACTGCCTCCTTCACTTTCCTAGCCACCATGATTTCTATCCTCAATTGGTCTCATGACACTGAATCCAAGCCTTTGTCCTGGAGCAGCAGGGAAACGGGCCAACAGTGTTGGCCCAAGAGCTATATAAACCCCTAGACTAGCACACTACAGTTGTAACCTGCTATCAAGTTCCTTCTTGCCCTGCGAGAGTTCTGTCTCTTGTCTTCTCACGTGAATAAACTCTACTTTTTTCACTCTTGCCTTCTATTATTGTCTGTGGGTTTCATTTTTTGAGTTTACAAGAACCAGAAAGAAATTGGCAGCAAGCTACTGGGGTCTGTTGCAAAACAGAAAGGGAGAGCACCCATTAAGAGCTGCAACCCACCACTGTATAGCAGTGGAGGAGAATCTGGTTTTGCTGGCTGTGACCCTGGGAGCTGATGCTGGCAGGCATCCCCTGCCGCTAACACTAAAACAGGCATTCTTAGCTGTAGAGAGATGCAGCTTATGCAGAACTCAACTACCAGCAGAAGTGGAGAATCAAGTTTCATCTCAAACAGTTTCAACACCCCAGCTTTGCTCTTGTAATCTCAACCTATCATCTACAAAGCCAGAGCTGTTTCTTAAGTACAAATCAGATTCCATTATTCCACTGCATAAAACCATGCGGAAATTTTACCTTTGACATCTCATATCCAAACAAAGTCCCCTATGAGTGGGCACTTTCCATATCATACAATTCTACCCTCTGCTCACTCCGTTCTGGTGACAGTGACCTCTTTCCTGACCCCTCCACCACACACATGTGGGGAGAATACTGTAGGTCTCTCTTCATGGCGCATTCTCGCCCACTCATATTACACAGTTGGTTTTCTTTTTTTTTTTTTTTTAAAGATTGGCTTTTTTTTTTTTTTAATTTTATTTTTTTTTAGTTGTAGATGGACACAATGTCTTTATTTTATTGGTTTGTATGTGGTGCTGAGGATCGAACCCAGGGCCTCACGCATGCGAGGCAAGCGCTCTACCACTGAGCTACAATCCCAGCCCCCCACAGTTGGTTTTCTATTACCCATCAGATCTCAGCTTCAATTCCCTTCCCCAGAGAGACATTCCCTGTCCATTCAGTCCAAAAGGTTACCCGGTTATATTCTCAACCCCAGCCGTTTTCGATCATACCACCCTACTGATTTCCTTATTAGCACATTTTATAATCTGCAATTATGTCTATATTTCTGTTTGTTTGTTTTTTTGTTTCTCTCCCCATTGAGATGTCAGCTCTAGGAAGACAGCAGTCCCTACTCCTTTGTCTTCATATCTCTAGTGCTGAAACAAGACCTGGCATATAGTACGTATTTCTCAGATATTACCTGAGTGTTGACAGCTGCTGCTGTCCACAGCCCTTCTTCTACACACACCCCATCTTGCCTAAACAAAGCCCCTGGGTCTTTCAATTTCCATCTCTGAAATCACTCTTCAGGAGAGCCTTCTCTAACTGCTCTCCCGGCCTTCAGTTTTCCTATGCACATATTCTTGGGATCCTACCAATCCCTCTCTTCACATCATATATCATACATATAATTTTTACATTTGTTGGATATTTATTTGATTAATGTCTGAGGATAGAGTCCTTGTCAGTTTTGTTATTGTATCTCCAGACCATAAGTTTAATGTTTGACACTAGGTATGCATCCATAAAATCCACATTGAGCAAATAAAAATTTGAAATAATAGCAAAAGCAAAACCTATTCTATGAAAAAAATGTACATATAGAAAATCACACCAAAGCAATCACTACCTATCATCTCACCAATAAGGAGCCTTGCTGTACTGCATGTCCTTCTAGGCATTTCCCTATCCAAATACATGCATACACAGATATTTTATTTACAAAATTAGGCTAATAAGTAACATTACTTATGGTGAAATTCCTTTATTTTCTCCACTTTGTCAACTCACAATCCAGTATTTATCATCTCTACCAACTAAAAGCTTTAAAATTGCATTTCATTACTATTCTAATTAACATTTATTTTAATTCTACTAGAGAAGAATTTTTTTTCTGCATGGATTAGTCAGATGTATGGATTCTTTTATGGTTCATATATTCAAATCTTTTAGAGATTATGTCTCTGGTGCACACTTTTAAAATTATTTTCATGAGTTCTAAATATATTAGAAAACATTTTTCTTCCATCTGGACTGTAGTATGTTTCAAATGTTTTCTAATTTATAATTTGCCCTTACATTTTTAAATTGACATGCAGAAATATTAGTTTTTTTATGTTGTCAAATCAATTATTTCTTATTGTTATGGTTGTTCCCTTGTCATGTTAGAAAAGTCCTCTCTAGTTTAAGTAACATAGTATTTACTTAATTTTCTTAAAACAAATTCATAGTTTTAATTTTTTTACACTTTATTTTTTAATCCATCTATAATTTATTTTAGAGTAAAGCATAAAGTGAAAATCTAATTTTATATTTTCCCTAGCATTTACCAAATATTCCAGCATGTTTTCAACTAAATTGCTAATTTATTCAATTTACAAGTAATATAGTAATATGGGCCTGGGTATATTTCTAGACATTATTTTCCATTTTGGTGCTAATAACACATTACTTTCCTTACACTAAAGGCATATATTAAAAAACAAACTGCTAATGTTTGCAAATTTTCAAATGTTTATTATCCCAAATAACTTAGAGTTTAATAAGCAAATTCTAATGCATATATTTGGTTTTTGATTAAAGTTGCATTAGATTTGACATCTTTAAAATTTTGAATCTTTCAATTTATATTATGCCTCGTCATTTATTTATCTCATTATATGCCTCTTAATAGTGTCACATAGTTTCCCTTTTATTGGTCCTCTAAGTTTTCTTAAGTTTCCTTCTAGATATTTTAAATTGAATTTTACCCTATAATTTAAAATTTTATTGCTCATATATTAAAAGGCTATTGATATGTTCTTGCTAAATGCAATTAATATGTTTTCAAATGGTTCTTTAGTTTTCTAGGACAAAATACATTATAATCCATACAAAATATAGTTTGGATTGTTGTCAGTAGTTAAATTTAATCCATTTTTCTTGCCTGAATACAGTGGTTAAAACCTTAATAAGTTGGCCAATTTTTGCCTTTACCTTGCATTGATTGATTAATTAGACTTATTAGTTGTTTGGTTTCTGGTTTCTCACATCGACAGCTCAGTTTCTTTATTTTTGTTTTCTCATTTAATCATGAAGCGTCTAATGTGCTCTCAAGTTCAATCATATTTCACATGTAGTACTCTTGTTTCTTTTATTTATTTGTTCTAATTAGTTATTCATGATAGTACAATGCATTTTGGCACATCATACCTAAATGGAGTATAACTTCTCATTCGCCTGGTTATACATGATGTAGAGTTACACAGGTCATGTAATCATATATGCACATAGGGTAATAATGTCCAATTCATTCTATTATCATTCCTACTCCTATGCCCACTCACCTTCCTTCACTCCCTTGTGTTTATTCCAAAAAACTTCTGTTCTCCCACCCCCACCATCATGAATTAGCATCACTTGACCTTTGCTTCTTTGGGATTGGCTTATTTCACTTAGCTTAATTTATCCAGTTCCATCCATTTACTGGCAAATGCCATAACTTCATTCTTCTTTAAGGCTGAGTAATATTCCATTGTGTATATATGCCACACTTTCTTCATCCATTTATCTGTTAAAGGGCACCTAGTTGGTTCCACAGTTTAGCTATTGTGAATTGAGTTGCTATAAACATTGATGTGGCTGTGTCAACATAGTATGCTGATTTTGAGTCCTTTGGGTATATATCTAGGAATGGGACGACTGGGTCAAATGGTTTGTAGTACTCTTATTATTGGTTATTTCCCAAGTATTCTGTTGATGAAGGCTTGATATCCTCTTTGATAAAAATGTTGTCTTTTTTCTATTTTGCAAGAAATTCAGGTTGTTTATTTATATGTTGTATTAGTCTCTGTGTTCATTATATTGTGATCATAGCCTATTAGCATTAAAATTTTCAAGGTTTTAAACATAAATGTATACTCTGGTTTAAATAATTTTATATTTAAATGAGATTGCCTTTATGTTAGTCATATAGTTCACATTTCAAAATAAATGTGAAAGGGATAAATAAATGTCTTAGATGACTATTTGTTTGCTTTTTGGTACCAGGGATTGAACCCAGAGGAGCTTAACCACTGAACCAGAGACTCTGTCCTTTTTTATTTTATTTATTTATTTGTTTGTTTGTTTGTTTGCTTTTTAATTTTTTTTCCTGAGACAGGGTCTCGATAAGTTGCTTAGGGCCTCGCTAAATTGCTAAGGCTGGCTTTAAATTTGTGATCCTCCTTCTTCAGCCTCCTGAATCTCTGGAATTACAGGTGTGGGTCATTGCACCTGGCTCTATTTTGGTGTCTGTCAATTTCCTTTTATATTTCTTAGAGATTTCATTTATATATTTTTATATCATGTAATCATGTATAAAGCTTTCCTGTTAAGATCTCACTGGAAATTGAAGTCTATTAATGTAATAGATTTATTTGAACAATTTGAGACATTTATTTTGATTTTTACCTTTTTGTTGACAATTTTGAGAACTTTGTTTTAAAATTTAAATGGTTCATTCTTATCCAATATTTAAATATTTTATCTTCAGTGTTAAATTTTCCTCTTGTTAAAAAAATAACATTTTGATTTTTTAGCTCACATTTTTCCTATATTGGATAATTTTTAACAAATATTTTATTTCTACAACAAGAAGATTTATTCTTACTTTCTTTCATTTCATATATCTTGTAGTTGTTTTGTTCTCTTACCATTTCATTTTCTTCTCTTTTCCTACATATTTATGTTTTCTCTTTTTTTTTCCTGAACCCTTTGGTGATTTGGAAGGTCAGCTTTTTCATTGCTGCAACCTACCAAAAGACCTGACAAGAAAAATTAAAGGAAGAAGTTCATTTGGGGTTTACAGTTTAGGAGGTCTCAGTCCATAGATAGCTGGCTCCATTCCTTGGGGTGGGAGGTGACTGAGAATATCATGGCAGAAGTGTGCAGTGGTAAAGTATTTCAGAACATGGAACCAGAAAGTAGAGAAAGAGGGAGAGCTCTGCTCAGCAAGGACAAAATATATACCCAAAGGCACATACTCAGACACTCACCTTCTCTAGCCACACTCTCTCTACAGTTACCAACCAGTTAATCTCTATCAGGGGATTAATGTACTGATTAGGTTAAGGCTCTCATAACCCAATTATTTCACCTCTAAGCTTTCTTGCATTGTCTCACACATGAGCTTTTGGGGGACACCTCACTTTTAAATCATAACAGTATATATTTATTTTGAATTCTGCTAGAACTAATTGACTTCTTTTTAACTTCCTATGGTACTCTTATATGCCATCTCCACCCTCCCTTCCAAGGCTATAATCCCAGATTTTATCTGAGAATTTTGAACTGTGATAGCTGATTTATGGGTAAACATTGTCAGTCTATGTAACACCATCAAGCACTTATCTAGGTGTTACTGTGAATGCATTATGCAGATGTGGTCAACACAGTCAGTTATCCTCAATAATGTGGATGATTCCTATCAATCAGCCAGAAGACCTTAAAAATAAAAAAGTGACATTTCCCCAAAGAAGAAATTCTACCTCATGCCTAAACACAGCAACATCAGCTCTTGCTCAGAACTTTGCAACCTGCCAACTTACCTTCGGGTTTCAAACTTGCCAGCAGTGTGTGTAAACACCCGGTGGTTCCATGTTTTATATAAACAGAATCTTGATTTCTTGACTGACACATTAATTGTTTATTCCATAAGAACGATTATTAGAATATATCTTGTTTTAAGGGTGCACCATACTTACACTATTAAATTATTTCAGTGTTTATCATAGTTTATAGTATTCTTGAATTTGATTCCTCTCCCTGTATTTTAAATCCAGTTTAATGTCTTTGTCTTAGTGCTTTTCTGATTTCTCTAGTACCTTCTCTTTTACTATTTTTATCTCATGATCTTTCTCCTGACTATTCATAGATCTGTATCAGTTTGTTCTTCATGTTGCCTGTTCAGTTTAAGGCAGTGGTGATTTTTCATTATGCTTCATCATTAAATTTCATGCCATTTTTTCACTTTTATTTATTCTCACTCTTATTTCTGTCTATATCTTAAACTGTTAACTTTTCAACTCTATTGTTCTCTCAACTCATACTTCATCTCTTATCTCATGGAATTCACATTTTTAAAAATTTTTTGTAGACAATAGCAAATATGCATTATCTAGAATTCACTCCTGGAATAAACTATGCTCCTCTTCCATTTTTTGCATGTTCTGTTGTCCTAATTATGGTATAGAGGTTTTTCAAGACCTTTTAGCCCTTTACTTTGCTATTTAATTCAAGCTTGAATTACAATGCTTAATCTAAAATTTAACCTCATATTGTAACAAAACTTCCAGCAGACAAAAAGTAAACCAATGGGTTGGGGTTGTAGCTCAGTGGTAGAGTGCTTGCCTAGCATGTGTGAAAAACTATGTTCGATTCTCAGCACTGCATGTAAAATAAATAAAATAAAGGTTCATCAACAACTAAAAGAAAATATTTTTAAAAAAACGAAACCAAAAAATAAAATTCTCTAATTTAGTCATTCCGTACCTTTCATTTCCTGAGGCTATATCTGCTCCAAGATGTGTCCAGGATATTTTAGGATAAGCACTGTGAAGCTGAACTTTTCCATAAACCCCTGAAAAGTAAAAGAAGCAACAGATGGAGGAGAAAACCCTTCAGAGTTATTAAGGTAAGTAAAACTCAATTCAGAAGCTATTGTGCAAAATATGTGATATAAAATCTATATATAAAGCTGTCCATCTTATCAGAAAATAGAACAGTGCTCTGTTTTACAGTAGGTCAAATATACCTCACATGGCTGTGATATGTACTCTCTCAAAACTGATAAAGAAGTAAATGCTACAGCACACCGTAATAAACTAAAGTCTGGGACACAGAATGCTGTATGGCTAACTAGTAAAATTTGGGAAGGTATTCCTTTCCACCATTAAACAACTTAAAACCTTTTGCAATTCTATTGAAGTTAACTGGTTTCAGTAAACAGTTTCAATGTTTTATGTTATACACTACATTCTCCAAGAGGCAAGGCTCATTTTATTTCCTGAGGATAGGGTTTTGGTACTATTAGCTTTATTTTCAGTGGTTAGACTTAATAGTTTGTCCTATAACAGATATTAAGGGAGAGGTCTTTAGGACCCCTAGTTTCAAAATATAATTTATTTCAGCCTCACAAATTAAAGTCTCATAGGGACATGCCTGATGCAGCCTCACTTTATTCCTTCAGGTCTTTCTTTTCACATATTTCATTGCCATTTTCAGTCATATTGAGCACACTTCCTTATATTCTAGTGATCTCAAAATGTTGTGACCATGGACTCCACAGGTAGAAAGAAAAAATTATAACCATGTACTCCAAACACATGTACGCTTATTTAGATAAACTTAAATAATATTTATTATTTTAGATGAATAAATACACATATATGTGAACATATTCATATGCATATTTGACTAGAAGCTTTCATATTTCCTTCCTGCACTCAAATAGACTGTCTGCATATAATACACCCCATTTTGTTGCAAGCCACTAATCTTAAATCTAAATTTAAATTTTTTAAACTTTTAAAAATATATAATTTGCACAATATTCAGCAGAAGCATGCATAACAAAAGTAAATCCCAATAAGGTACCAATAATATGCCTTGGCTTTTCATCCATTGTGGTCCAAAAAATAAAATCTCCATTTTAGAACCTAATTGATTGTTAATATCAACATCTGTAATTTTTTCCATATTCTAACTCAGAATAAAATTAGAAGACAAAACTAAAATAATAATTAATGATCTAGACACGGTGGTGCACACCTGAATTCCTAGCATTTCAAGAGGCTAAGTAGAAGGATCCCAAGTTTGAGGCTAGCCTCAGCTACTTAATGAGGCCCTAAACAATTTAGCAAGACCCAATGTCAAAATATATATTTAAAAAGGGTTGGGGGTATAGATCAGTGGTTATATATCCATGGGTTCAATCTCCATGGAGGGGAAAAAAAGAATTAATGGATGTAAAAATAATTCCACATTCAGGATATGTTCTTGAACCAACCTTTCATAATATAGTTTCATGAGCATATTTCCCAAGATATCATTTAATTTAAAAAAATCATTTTTCACCTTAGATCAAGTAAACTAGGCACAGAACAACTCTGAAGTAATTTGCAGAGATTTCCAACAACAACATTATAACAAAAAACAGTTCATGTCCTTAAATTTGAATTATCCAGAAAATTCAATTGACCAGAAAAGCAGATTTCTTGGTCATTTCCAATCATCAAAGGTTTACTGTAAAACGACACCATTTCATAGTTATTTCAAGGAGATTATGAAGGATTTTAAAGGATTAAAATCTTTCATTTACTTAGGATACCATAAAAATTTATGCATGCAGTGAAACAAATATTTCATTCTTTATTTCAATTTAGTATCACAGAAAATTTGAAAAACACTGATTTAACTACATGGCCGGATCAGGGATCATGTACTCCTAACTAAAGGTTTGATACAATGGGATCACTCCACAGAACAGAGATCAAACATTCTCATTAGGATCCTTCTAGTTTGTCAACTGAGAAAAGTCCAAAAATTATTCAACCTCAAGCTGTTGGAAAAATAAAATAAATAGATAGTATGCATGAAAATCCTTTGAAAACTATGAAACACTATCAAAGTATTATATGGCAATGGTTAGATGTTTGGGAACTAATAAATGTCATGCTATCCTAATATTTATATCTCACAGTGTTCACAATCTTCATACAGAATGGTCTTTTCTCTTTTGTCTCAAAATTAGCAGACTCACTCAAAAACATCCAACACAATACTGCTGTGGGGGAGGAGCCAATGAAATCAGTATCCTGGCCAATGACAGAAACACATTTAAGCTACGTGACAGCATAACATTTACAAACATAATGAAAGAACAGTGAACCGATTCATTTCAACTGTTCAACAAGTGAGGGAAAGAAAATACTAGAAGGAATACAGTGTTTGAAAGTTGATACATAGCATCCCTCTTTATTTATAAAATTAGTATTTTCTACAGAAACAATCTAAAAATACTTGAAATTTGATGAACATCCTCTTATCCTTTAATATTGAGTTGTTTTGAAGTTCTTACATCATGGTTATACAAGGCCAGACCCAGTTTCTGTGCTCTTATATAGAACAGTTTTTAAAATAGGACATGCTACTATGGCAATGTCAAGTGAAGAAACTGTTGACAATAAATGTCTCTTAGTAATCTATGTATCTGTAAGCTTTTAGGTGTACCAACAACCATACAGTATTTATTGTTGATAATATATACATTATTAGTCTATACTTTGACCAATGTGGACATATGAGTTCTGACACTATAAAGCTCGGGCTATGTAGCCTTCTGCAGATAGTTCATGAGTCTTAGTTTTGACATCTGTAAAATAAGTGCTGTTCACAGGAGAACTGGTAAGTGAAATAACAAATATGAATCATCTGGAAGAGTACACAGAAGTTAGTAGAGAAGTCACTTCTCTGTCAGACACACACACAATTCATTTTTATTAACAATTTAATACTCTTACCAATTGTTCCTGGGTCAATGCGAATTCCATTGTAACGATCACAAAAGATTCCTTCTGAAGCTCTAAGGTGAATCAGTAGCTTTTGTTCCTTTTCTAATGGATTTTCTAAAGTACCTGTTTATAAAGAAAAGTATATCATTCAAAGTAATTTGAAATTGAGATAGTGTGCAAACTTGCTGCTGAGAAGTTTAGAGAGAAGAACCAAAGGTCACCTAGATGGACTAAGAGGAGGGAAAGAAATGAGTACAAGTGAACTCCTCTGGATTATTGTTCAGCAAATATTCACTGTTCCTCCTTCCATAGTTAATAGTACACGTCCCTGATGTACTAATAGTTAGCCCCATCCTATGACTAATGAAATTTGGGTGGAATTGATAGTGATATCAGTTCTCAGTTGATGTTTATAGAGATTTGACTGGCAAGTTTTTATCAGCTCTCTTGTAACGGACTTCTCTGCCAGGAAAGGAGAATTCCTTCAATAGCCTCTCTGCTATTGAAGCCTCTCTAGAACTTCATACAGAATAAATCTAAATGGAACGTGTGAGCTGGAGCCAAAGACAACCAAGTGGAACCCTAATTTTTTTTATACAAACCACTGAGATTTAGAGGTTACTTATTACACACCCTTATTTTAGCAAAACCTGGCTGACATATTGTTTATGGCTGTGTGACTTACAAATCCCTGGATATGCAATTTAGTATTGAATCCTCACAATAAACCCGGCAAGTATGATTCTTGCCCAATTTTAAAATTTTCATACATGAGTAGGTTCATAGGTTAAGGGGCTTGTCTAAATGCAGGCAATGAGTAAGCAACTATATTTGAAAAAGGTCTATTTACCTTGCATCTTATTAAACAAGTGTTATTTTCATAAATTCTTTTAGCAGCATAAAGACACATAAAGGCATGAGACTGTGATACTCAGACAACAAATGAGAATTACTTCTGACCCAAGTCTACTGATGCAAAGAGGTGGTTTTGGTTACTTTTACAGTATGAAATTGTTCAGGGAATTTGCTGAAGTGGTGCTAGCAAATAAGGACTTATATAGTATATATTGTTTTGAAAATATATCTTAGAGTACAGAAAATATCACAAAGTGTTGGTCGTTTAAGAAGTAACTGGTAGAAAGGTCGTCCCCAAACTCTATAGTGAATCCAACAAGTTCAAAAAAACTATCTGTTATCAAACAAGACTTTCCAGTTTAGAAATTTCCTCAAAACATAACTAAAAGTGAGGTTGCCAGATACCGCGTGACTTAAAATTACCCAGTTTTCCTTTTGGTTAGTGGTTTTTCAGACAACATAAAATCATTTCATATGTAACTCGTTAGACAAAAGGCTCAAGGTGAGTTTGAAGTCTGCTAAATGCCCATCTGCAGGCTTCACAGTCTCTACTCTGAAAGGAAGTGTTGACAGGCACAGAGGGGCAATTGAGTGAGCCCAGAGTCAGGAGACCCAGGATTAGAGCTCGCCGCCTGTATATTTCCAACAGGACACCAAGGTATGCTGCTGCTCCGTGTAGGTAATGCCAATTCTCACTTGAGAAACAAGTATATCTTCACAGCTCAAAGATGTGCTAGAGCATGAAGAAGGGAAGCAGGGGAGGAGGAGAATGTTAAGCAAATGTGTATGGCACAGCTCTTATCTTGCGGTTATAAGTCTGTCCAGTAAGCTGTTTTCCAACTGTGATTTCATTTATTTCACGGAGGGTAGTTTAAAGTCTTGGGGGGAAAAAAATGGCCTAGCACTAAACAGATACCAGAGAGAAAAAGTAGGACAGTTTTTGCCCTAGAGAAATATATGCAGAGTCCCACAAAAAGAGTTCAGCGTTTCTCTAAAATCAGAGATTAAATCAATTATGCAACCCAAAACTGCAGCACATGTGGAGTTTCGCAGAAAGCCTGGGCAAAATTAGTCAGCCTGCCATGATCTTTTGATATCTAAAGTGACCAGAGTTTGGATTCTTTTTTGTTAATGTGGGGGAAGGGAGGGGCAGAGAATAGAGACTAGGTAGAATCAAGACAAGGGTAAAAGAGGAAACACAAGCTATTCTAACATCAAAATGCACTGCTTCTTGAATTTGTAAAAGCTTGGCAAATGGAAAATTTTAAAGGCTGAGATCCTCATGTTATTTCTCAGATCTAGCAAAGAAAGATGAGGTACTTTCTTCAGTGTGGACTTTGCCCTTAAATGAAAGCAGCCACCTCTAAGAGAAGATGCTCCAGATAAGATAGTCTATCCTGAGTTTACCTATATAAAGCTGCTCCCAGCTGCCCCAAACTATAGCAAGAAACATAAAACCTGGAGGAATTTATATATGCATAATGAGAGGGAAAAGAATTGTCATTGCACTGCAAAGCCATTCCAGATGTTTTTGCAGGCATGATTTCATTTCATTCTCGCAGACTTTTGATAAATATTGTAGAGGTTTTCATGAGGAAACTGAGGCAGAGAGGTACTAAGTAATTTGTCAGAAATTACATAGCTATTAGGTGGTAAAGTTGGGCATTAGACTTAATAAGTACCATTCTAGGACATGTAGATGTGGAAGAATAAAAGAGAAATAAAGCAAAGTTGCTGTTACTTAGCATGATGGTGGGCAATGAAGGGGAAACAGAATAAGTTCCAGATGCTAAAATCACCTGGGGAGATGGAAGAAAATAAGTTCTGGTGTATGAAAGATAACCATTATAATGATTTGGGGAATACGGTACAAATGGATTCCATGAACTTCAAAAGGTAAGAAAAGGGGGAAAGGACCTTTTATTATTTTATTAAGTAAACTTCTTTGATGGAATCAAGTAAAATCCAAGTTTACACCTAAGTCCACTCTATCAACACGACTCCCCACATCTTGTACTTGGCCAACCCATACTGGATTACTTACCAATCTCTCAGCTTTTTCTGTGCACATGAGAGCCTTTAGTCTTTTTTTTTTTTTTTTTTAACCCTCATTCTTCCTAACTCTTAATCAACCTCCAAACTTGGCTCCACTTTAATTGATTTCTGAAAGTTTTCTATGCACTTGACTTAGATGTTCCCTTTTGTGCATGAAAATGTCTGTGTCCCCTTGGTGCAATAATTTTAACTATAAGAAATTTGTCCTAAACATCTAGTAAGGACAAAATTTAATGCCTAAATTATTTGCTGCAATGTTATTTTTATAAATAATCACATACATTTTTAAATGCTTTGAAATAACAAACAACTAGAAATGTCTCTGATCATGTCTCCCCTGTCTCTCCTGGCTTCCTAACAAGCTCAATAGCTGAACTCACAAGCCCTAAGCATCCCACCTGCTCCCTTGCCTCTGCTATCTCTGCCTGGAACACCACCATTCCCCTTTGAATCATGGCTCTTATTTACTGTCAAACACAATTCAGATACCACCTCACTTTGGATGTTTGTCAACTAAGTCTGAGTTAAGCAGTCCTGTCCAGCTGTCCCAGTATGCCATGTTTTACCTCAAGACTCAAAAACTGCCTTTTACTTGTCTTCTTTTCTTGGTGAGCTGAGAAAATAAACAGTGTGTTGCCAGCAGAGTTTATTGTAAATATTTTATACAGAAATGGTTAACTAGTTAATTTTTACCAGTTCTCCACGAGGAAACAATTAGAAATAAAGACAAACATCCTGTAGTAGCAAAAAAATAAAAATAAAAATGAATAAGCCTTATTTCACAATATTAAACTTGTATACACAATATCATCACTTTCAAAATACATAAATTAAGCAAAAATTGAGAGAACTGAAAGGAAAAAATAGATATATCTATAACAACAGTGGAAAAGTCAACACACCTGACTCATAGAATAAATAAAATAAGGTTTCAACATTTCTGAAAAATACAGTGCTTGGATAATAAGCAGAGATGAAAAAGTAAACCAACAAAGAATGCACGTTCTTTATAAGCATGAAGAAGACATTTGTAAAGATTGATTATATGATGACCATAAAGCAAGTTTAATAAATTTAAAAGGATCAGGATTATATAACTTATGCTTTCTGACTATAGTTCAGTCAAAATGTATAATTCATAATGAAAAATAAGAGGCATATAAAAATATAGATTTTCCAGTTATTTGATGATTCCATGAGGACAATGAAAAAGCAAGACAAAGAGTGAGAAAATATATTTTCAATATACATAGCCAAAAAATATTATATCAGAAAATTATAAATGACTTCAATAGGCAAATTAAAAAGCAGCTTATCTGTCATTAAAAAGAGTAAGAGAACAATTACTTTATAAGATCTTCCTAAATGGAAAATAAATTTATACGAATTATTTGATTACATTAGAAATAAGAGATATAAAGTTAAAACAATAATAAAATCTCACTATATTTCTACTAGAATAGATGAATAAATATATAATCAAACTGAATATTTTTATTTTCTGAAAATTTTCTATATGTGTGTCATATTTACTATCAACAAGAATTTATTAACTGACTATTATGTTCAGAACACTCATCAGTAAGTTTCATTGATTAAAAAAAATGAAAACTGGCCTAAATTATAAATATATCTTCTGAATACTTTTCCATGTGCTATTCACTGAATCAAAACCAACAAACTATGTTTTAAAATAATTTGTATTTGTACCTGAAATAACCTTGAAATTCTATAAATACAATGACTGAACAGGAAATACAGATTAGAAAACCAACACCCAAATCACCTGTACTCATCTTACTCCTGTCATCAGAAGTAGGCTATATGGTGATGACTCTATAAATTGAGCTTCTACTGGAAGTATGACTGTGGAAGCTCAATTTATGTTTTTCCTACGTCCTGCTCTATTTTTCTCCAGAATAGTCTCCAGAATGGTCTTACTATTAGATCCTAGGTAGCAAATAGTTAAATTAAATTAAATTATTATTTAAAATCAATTAAATTATGATGCATATTCTTTTCTGAATTAGCTTTAAATTCCCAGTGTACATTTGCCCCAGTTATCCCTAATGCACTATTTTCCAGAAAATAAATGGATGGTAGAAAGGGCTTACAGCTCATGAAGAAAAAAATGACAAATATTTGAAGAGATAGACATGTTTACCCTGATTTGAATATTATACAATGTATACATATATCAAAGCATCACAAAGTACTCCATAAATATGTATAATTTTATATATTAGTTAAAAGAATTTTAAGCATTTAAAAATAACTGGTAATAAAAACCAGTAGTCATTATTATATAATTAAGTCTAACCCCTTACAGGGTGATTTGTTCAGGATGACAAATTTTTTTATCATCAATGTTGCCTCTCAATTTATCAACAGTTGATAAAATATTAAAATAAATATGCAAATTATTCATTTGCTACTTGCAATATATAAATCTTCATACATAAGGTTCATCAGATTAATTCATTTCTACATGCCTGATACCCAATGATAAAGTAGGTACAATAATGTCATTCATTTCTTGTACAGCTTAAATGATTTAGTGCATCTCACAGTGTCTAAATATAAAATATGTCTTTAAAAGTGTTGGTTCATGATAATAATAGTAAAAACAGTAGAGGCAAAAATGAAAATATGACATTGATTTTAAAATTAAGTGTTTAAATTTGGAAATTAAGAAAAATAAGGCAAGCTTTTTTTAGCAATTAATGTTCACCTTGTAGAGTGTTAAACACTAGACATTTCAGAGGCACAAATACTAAGTGATCATTCATTTGGCCAGCTCAAGGAACTATAAGGAACACAAAGAATATTCTTCTCAAATTCATTAAATCTTACAACAGTTTTGTAACCACAAAAAAACCCCACATCATTCACTTGTTAACTTATTCACCTGTTTTCTTAAAATTATTTGGTTTTTTCCATGCAAAATTAACTAATCAAACAATATTTAATGATTTATTATGTGATTATTTTTATAATTAAATGAAAATTGTAGATAAGAAAGCTTATGTTACTGTTATAGAGACTTATGAGTTAGAAGTACAGTTTAGGAAACACTGATATTAACAACATTAAAATCCTAAACATGATTACTGCAAATGTACTCAGTAGATCAGAAGAATCTCTATTTGTATTAGTGTTTTGCTTAACAATACATAAAATTCAAGAGTAATGTAATTTTTGTGAAAGAATAATATCCATCAGAAAATAAAGAGATGTTTCTATGTTTAACCTCATTTGGAAATACATATTATTTAGGTATTAGATATCAGTTTCATTATAGGTACTTAGAGCACAGAAATGGGACTTTCTGTGCCTGTAAAAGACAAAGAATTAAGAATAATATAATAGGGCGGTTCCAAGATGGCGGCCTAGACAGTCCACTCTGCGCTGGGCTCTCAGGGACCAAAGCTGGAAGTGGTGGAGGTGCCGTTTTCCAGCCAGCTTCCTGGCATCATTCTGCAGCTCAACATCCCACGCAGGAATTTCGCTCGTGTATGTGTGAGTACAGGATCACC
>PVHX01006270.1:0-102579 GCA_004024805.1 Geosciurus inauris
CACACCACAGCTCTTTTTAAAAGAAGGAAAAATAAGGAAAGAATAAATTCCAGAGACAGTATGGTCTTGAACCAGCCCTGACATGAATTTGAAGCTTGGGTGGTCCACAGAATCTCAAAGAATTGGGTTTAGACACCAGGTAGAATAAAAGTAAATCCTCCTTGGAGAAAGACATTTTCATCTCAGGTCTCAAACAATCTCCACAGATAGTTTTTTTAATAAATGAGCTGTACAAAATTAAGAGAATAAAGTAAAAAAAGAAAATAAGCACACAGAAAGCAGACTGCAGAACCAGACCTGTAAAGACTACAGATACTAAACACAGGAACAGGAAACTAAAAAGTAACCTGCCAGATTTGTAAGGATTCATTTGAAATTTTATATATATATATGTAATTTCAACCAATTGAAGAGAGAATTTCAACCAGACAAAGAGAGAATTTATGAACTGGAAGATTAGGAATTGTTTACCATAGAGCTGCAAACTTTTCCTAAAAAGGGCCACATGGTAAATACTTTAGGCTTATAGACAAAATGGTCCCTGTCTCAACTACTCAACTGATGTGAAAGCAGCCACAGTGTATGTAAACAAGGGAGCATGACTACGTTCCAGCAGAACTCCATCCACAAAAGTGGGCAGCACATCTGATTTGGCTGGCAGGTAATAATTTTCCAAACCCTGCTCTAACATGAAGCACAGAAAAGAGAAACATATACAATAAGAAGTAGATATTGGGGCTGAGGTTGTGGCTCAGTGGCAGAGCACTTGCCTCACATGTGTGAGGCACTGGGTTCAATCCTCAGCACCACATAAAAATAAATAAACAGAATAAAGATATTGTGTCCATATATAACTAAAAAATATTTAAAAAGAAGAAGAAGTAGATATTAAGAAACAGAGAAGATAGAGAAGGTCCGAAATCAGTCACCAAATGAAAGTGGAGAGAAAATGAGGAAAAAGCAATATTTGAAGATATGTCTAAGAATTTCCCAGAATTGATGGGACATGTTGATTTGCTGATTGACAAAGCCCAATAAGTCTCACATAGAAGAAAGAAAAACTCACACCTAGATACCCGTCACAAAACTAAAGAATATCAAAGAGGGCTGGGATTGTGGCCCAGTGGTAGAGCGCTTGCCTCGCGTGCGTGAGGCACTGGGTTCGATCCTCAGCACCACATAAAAATAAATAAAGATATTGTTTGTCCATCTACAACTAAAAAAAATTTAAAAAAAAAGAATATCAAAGATAAAAAATTCTTAAAGGAGTGACACATAGACACTGCAGAAACTCTAGAGACTCACAATTATTTATAGAAGAGTATAAATGCAGGTCCCCTGGAATTGTAAAGCTGGAAACTCTACTTAAATGGATAGCTTATTTCTCAATAGCAATAATGGATGCCAAAAAGTAGTAAGATGATAAAAACCTGTTTTGAGGGATGAGAGCAGCAGGGAGAGTTGCTATATGGGTGATTTGGGGTCAGGATTTGGGGAGGCCATGAGGTTCATATAGTTTTGGAAACCCTTTTATGAAAACAAATAAAAACATGGAAAAGATTAAGAATAATATTTCACAGAAGAAATACAATTGCTCAACAAATATATGAAAAAATGTTCAACATCTCTAACAATTAGAGAAATGCAAGTCAAAACTACACTGAGATTCCCTCTCACTCCAATCAGAATGGTAATCATCAAGAATACAAACAACAATAAATGTTGATGAGGACGTGAGGAAAAAGGTACACTCATATATCACTGGCGGGACAGCCAATTGGTGCAATCACTATGGAAAGCAACATGGAGATTCTTAAGAAAACTTGGAATGGAACCACCATTTGACCCAGTCATCCCACTCCTAGGTTTATACTCAAAGGAATTAAAATCAGCATATGACAGTGATACAGCCACAATAATGTTTATAGCAGCTCAATTCACAATAGCTAAACTATGGAACCAAACTAGGTGCTGTTCAACAGATGAATGGATAAATAAACTGTGGTATATATATATATATATATATATATATATATATACACACACACACACAATGGAATATTACTTAGCCTTAAAGAAGGATGAAATTATGTCATTTGCCAGTAAATAGATGGGACCGGAGAATATTATGCTAAGCTAAATAAGACAGTCCCAAAGAACCAAAGGCCTGATGTTTTCTCTGATATGCAGATGCTAATTCACAATAAAGGGTGGGGAGAGAATAGAAGTATTTTGTACTAGACAGAGGAAAGTGAAGGGAGGGGAGGGGGCATGGGGGTAGGAATGATAGTACAATGAATCGGACTTATTACCTTCTGTGCATATATCATTATGTGACCTGTGTAACTCTACAACATGTACAACCAGAAGAATGACAAATTATATTCCATTTATGTATAATGTGTCAAAATGCATTCTACTGTCATGTATAACTCATTAGAACAAATAAAAAATATATTAAAAACTTAAGAGCTGGAATTGTAGCTCAGTGGTAGAGCGCTTGCCTTGCATGTGTGAGGCCCTGGGTTTGATCCTCAGCACCACATACAAAGCAATAAAATACATTGTGTCCATCTACAACTAAAAAAAAAAAAAAATTTTTTTTTAAATTAAGAACAAGTCCTTGGAGAAGACCTGTTCAAAGGAAAGGGCCTGAATTTGAAGCTTTATTAGCTTTGTGGTAAATCCTCCTCTAACGGTACCCTGTGTTCCTCCCCTGTCTGTCCAGCTTCCCCACTGTCAGCGTCGGTCTTCCCAAACCTGGGAACAGAGCATCATGCCTATCCTGGGAGTGGCCCTGCAGAGCTGACCCCGTCCCCCTCTTTTTCCACACTTATTCTGAGCCATCCCAGAGGGAGCCATTCATCCTGGTCTCCATCATATCTCAGGGACCCCTAAGCCAATGGGGTTCAAAAGTTCTGAACAAGTATATACAACATTAGTAGACAACCGTATACTTAAATTGGGTTTGAGCACCCCATGTGCCTCTTGATGAGTTCTGTGAGTCTTTTCATGTGAAAGAACAGTGGCTTAAGTTCTTGGGGTACTTCTCCATTATCACTGCTTCTGTTTCACGTGGCTCTCATCACTTCATAAAAGCCAAATTTGTCTCACCACCCTCATCCCAGGTCATACCCTGCCATCAGAAGTTCTCCTGTAGCAGTCTGTTCTCTATAAATCTTCCTCGACCACCAGCTGAGGCATATGATCAGGGTGCAAAGCAATAAATTCAACCCTTGAAAATTTTTCCTTGTGGTTCAAAGGATGGGACAACTCCAGGGCATCTCTCTTGTTGCTCCACAGCCTCCAGTGGCCCTAATTGCCAGCACTGCTGTGGAAACCCCCCAAAATGTGCATGCTTCTCAGAGAATCCACATCTGCTACTACTGCTGCCACCGTCACTGCTGCCACTGCTACCTCCAAGCAAGCCGTGGTCTGCTGGAGTCCCCCCATGGAGTTGCAAGAAGTGACAGGCCTGCCCACAGGAAGGCCCGGGAGGCCCACACTATGCTATGCTACCAAGTGCTGAATGGTCTCATGGGTGCCTCCTGGCCACTCACCACCACACAGAGACCTACCCCATATAGCCCAAAGGTGCCACCCATGGGTATCCCCCATGTCTAGAACTTTGGCCACACCCAATTTCTTTCCTTCTTGAACACAGTGTGGGGCTCTGGAGACTCTAGGTTCCAGGTGGATCAGTGACCCTTGCTTCCTAATTTCTCCTATGTTCAGTCTCCTGATTTGACTCTTCTCATCTGAGGATCAGTGCTTCCCTGTTTCCAGAGACTGAAGCCTTCTGCAAGTTCATCCAGTCACCTTGGACAGTTGAGAGGAAATGGCTCCCTCAACAGGGAGCATTGCACATCAGTTACATGAGGTCTTTATTAGAGAACCTGCAAGCAATTCTAATTTCCAGAAATAAGTTCTTCTTACTGACCTTGGAGACCCTGTACCTGAGTGCATCCTTCCCTTCCCCAACCTCCCAGAACTCTCTGTAGGAACCACTCACTATTCATCAACCCACAGGCTCGTCTCTCTCTTCTCAAGCCCCTCACTCCATCCTGGACTTCCTCATGTGGTTTTCCTCCATGCCCATCCCCACATATCCAAGCCCCTTCTATCCAGCCACAGTCTGCAGAGGCCCCTGACCGTGCCAACCTACCCTGATCTTGCCATTATCACTGGAACAAAAGCCCTACTGTGAAGTGTATTACTTTGCAACTATCCTTCTCAACCCCAGCTGGGATCATTTTTAAAAACACACATGCTTGGACCTCCACTTCTGAAGATATTTATTCTGGAAACTTCTGGAGCTCTGGAAGTTTCTTAGGCAATTCTGATGTGCAGCCAAGGATGAGAAACACTGCTTTAGGAGGATGTCATCGTGGGATTTTATGTAATGCCTTTTGTGTCTAAGCCTTGTTTCCTCCAAATAGACGACATTTATGGAGTCCAGAAGATATAGTGACAATGTTTCTATACCTTCCACATAATCTGGCCTATCAGGCACATAGTAGGTGCTCAGGAACTACTTGAATGATTGATGCAGCATGATGTTGAATACCAATCATTTGGCAAGGAAGGAAAAAACCTGAGATCTGTTCCTGATTCCATAACTAGCAAGCCACTATCCTCCCTGGATTTCTGCTTCCTCATTAGTAAAATGAGGGTGATAATTAGGTTTCCAAACTCCTGGGAGCTCAAAGGAAATAAAGAAGTTCATGAATTACTTTCAATATTTCAAAAAGTCATTGGCGAATATGCATTCCATGCCAGTTTTCAGATTATTAGCCTATCAAAATATGCATTAATGGATGGTGGTGAAGAGAAATAAAAGGAATCTTCGGTAGTGAAAAGGTTTAAAGCCACTTTAAATCTAGAATGATAGGACTCCTGGACTTCATTTATTCAGTATGTCTGAGCCACATCTCTTAGGAGATGGAGTAGAATACAGCAAAGAATTTGGGATTAGGCTAACGTGGGTTCAAACCCTACCTTCATAATCTGGTGACTACATTACCTTGAGCAAGTTTGTACCCTCTCCAAGCTCATTCCTTCATCTGTAAACTGGGCATGTTGATAGTACCTATCAATACCTATTTCATGGATTTGTAATGGGGATGAATAAACTGACAGATAGGAGGCCTTTAATGAATTGCCTGGCACATCCCAAGTGTTACATGCATGCTAGGTAGGGTTAAGGCAAGTGTATTTGGGATGAGGGACACACTCAGAGCTAGTACCATGAAGAGGAAGGATGGACCAAACCACAAGAAATATTCCTCTCTGGTCTCCTGAGCTGGAAAAGTTTACAACAGGCTCATGGTTGGGATAGCCCTTCAGCTCCCGAACACACAGGCAGTGTGCTCCGCAGGCCCTGGGGATGCAGCCTGCATTGTGGAGTATGGGACGCTCAGGGGAGTCACAGCTCTTCCCCAAAGCCAGGTTTCTCCATTCCTGTGTGCACCTGGATCACCCAGAGAACTTGGGAAGGTGCTCATTCCCAGGCCCAACTGCCAGATATTCTGACTGAGTAGTTCAGGAAACTGCATTTCTAACAAATCCACACAAACACTGCTACAAGGAAATTATTCTAGAAGAAAAAACTCAAAATCCAGTGGAGAGGTAGAGGGTGAGCTGATGGCAACGGCGACAAGGCAGCGATGCCTGCTGGGGCCCAAGTGTTAGGTGAGCCCAGTGTGCATGTGCTCAGGCAATGCAGACAAGAGGCAAAGAGATAGGCAGGATAGGTGTGTCAAGAGGACCAGCCAGGCAATGGATATGGCCACACAGTACACAGAGGGGACAAGAAGAGGGCTATCACATGTGCGGCTGCCCTAGAGGAAGGTAGCCCTCAAGATCCTGGTTGGTGCTATCACACATTAGCCTGCACACTGTTCTAGAAGGTTCAGAAAGGGTAAGTCAGTCACAGTGAGTCTCCAGCTGTGGTTTTCTTACAGGTAGCTGCATTCACTGATGGACTGGCATTTTTTTTCCTGTTACCAACCCAAGTATATGCACTTAACTGATTATCGTCTGACATTGAGAGTGTTGAGAGTGCTAATGATGATAATGGTGGCAGTAGTTCTGGCCCAGAGCCTACTGCAGTGGCCTCTGGTATTGAGACCTAAGAAAGGGCAACATAACCCAGTGAGAGGAAGACTCAGTTTTAATAAAGACACATTCCATTTCCCTGGAATGCTTTGCCTTATTTTTCTTTTCTTATCAATCTGTTGTTAAATTAAACTCCCCCTTGATGATTGAATGTCATGATCACAGGCAAGACAAATGTTTGATAGTTTGATTGATTGTGGTTTGCATGACCCAAACCTTATTTGCCTTTCCTAAAACTTATTTTTAAAAATCATTGTGAATCTACATAACACTGAGAGAGAATTCTTAGCTCTGTACTTGGCCATCACCAGCCATTAGAGTTGTTATATTTCCCATATGCACTTCAGCATGAACTTTTCTGAGCCATGCTTGGGAAGGAAATGGCCCTGAACTGAAATGGGAAGAGAACATTATTACTTCTGAACCTATTCTCAACATCAGTCCATATCTGAAATTGGATCCAACTTAAGAATTTTAAAGCTCAACAAAGAAAATCGAGGATAAGTGTTACTAATTCTCCACCCAGCATCCACTTTCATTTAAAGCTGCTACAATGAAGCTATTCTTGGTTAATGTTCAGATTAGTCAGATGGACAGTACTCTAAGTTAGATAAGTAGCAATAGAAATGTCAAAGGGGGTCATTGGGTTAGAAGGACATTTTCATCCCCATTTCCACTTTGACTTATACACACAGTCCCTGTTTCTACACTCTGTTGCCTGCTCATTTACCCAGATGAAGAGAAGCTAATCTGCTGCCCAAAGAGCCTGACCTTCACTGGGCAAAGCCACTGCATTAAAAAGTGATGGGTGGCTGCCATCACCTTGACTTACCCTTGCTGTAGCAAACTGGGGAAGCCAGCCTTCAAGGGCAGGCCTGGGCCCCTTGTCCTCTTCTTGCTCTTCCAAATTCTTATATGGGAATCAGGACAATTGAGATCTTCTCTGTTAGGAAGAAGCCTTTTCTTCCCCTGCGGCCATAAGCCTAAGCCACATGTTCTGATTCAATTTAACCAAAGACACCTTGCAAGAGGCAGATGGAGTGGTAATGTTGCATTTGGGAACTTGTTCCGATATTAATAAATCTGGTTAGTATTTCCCATTTGGCTACTGATCTTTGTAGATATAATTTTCTCAGAAAGAAGGGTGAGTCTTAGGATTCAGACATCAATTTTTCTACCTTGACTCTTCATTAGAATGCTCCCACAGTGGTTGAATCTTTACTAAAAATCACATTGTGATCCTTAGATCTTGTGCAATTTTTTCATGCACTCAAAGTCAAATCCACACTGTACATCATGAAAAGTCAGAGATATTTTCTACCACTTTAGGTCTCAGCTTGCAAAGACAGAAGTAAAGGTGGCCCATTTCATTTAAGAACATCACCTATGGCTAGATGCATGATTCCCCAATGATTTGTGGAAATTTTGTTTTTAGCCAGTGATGAAACTGTAAGAATCTGACACATGCCAAAGACTTTATTTAGGAATCTTTGCCAACTTCAAATTCAGGTCCAATCCACCACTGAGAAGCTTCCAAAGCAGCCAAGTTTCAGAGGCAATCTTGTATACCTCCACTCAACTCAGAAATGCCTCTTGATGTATCCCTGATATTTGAGAATTACCAACATCTATACACACTACCATACCAGGGATACGTACAGGGTGTCAACAGGATTTGCAAATGCATGTTTTTTTTAAGTAAATAAATAGTCTGAAGAAAAATATCAGAATTTTGAAGAAATTTCAAATTTGAAACTTGAAAAAACTAATCTGGAGGGAACATGACCATTTGAAATTTGATATGTTTGAGTTACATGTATTTCATGAACGATCAAAATATTTCATGATGAGAAAAAAATATTTTAGTGACTGCAGAAATAAAAAACAAAATGGAACTAACATTTTTTATTAATTACCTTAAATTGCAGCCTTGTAGGCACATAATGAAATTGTGTTTAACACCACTGCCCCTCAAACTAAGAAGACTACAGTTTCTCAGTATTTATCCCAAAAGCATTCCACAATCTTTAGAGAAAAGAGTCTTCTCTCCTAGTATAGATCTCACTTTACTTCCTTTCTTCTAACAGTTTCTTTCTAGTTTATAAGCTTTCATTTGTTTAAAAATCAGTAATGAAGTCATTCCCTGTCTTCTCTCTAGCATATCTGATATAGATTCTGTTAATCATAAGTTTATACAGGGCCCTTAAACTTCACTCTTATCTCTGCCTGTTCCCTCAGAGATCTACCTAGTCCTGATAGATGGGAATCTTTGCTTTCTGAAAGGTCCTCAATCTAAACAGTCCCACCATTTTCTGGGGGAAATATACCAGGGATTAAGTATTCTTAGTACCAAAAATCCTTTATACTTTCTTATTCTCCTTAAAGCTTCTCTCAACCTATACCATGGAAACACAGAATAACTGAGCATTGTTCTCTGTAAAAATAACCCTTCATGTATTGTATGTAGTCTTTTTTTAAAGTGGCTATATCACCCTCAAAATGTTGTTTTCTATTAGCTAGAGTACCACAGTAGATCCCACTAAGGAAGTAGAACTGAATAGCATGTGTGAACATAGCAATTACTTTCATATTAGAAATGATTCTGGTTTATAAGCCACCTGTGGTTCTTTTTTACTTCAAGTTCCTGTCCTAGCTTCCCCACCACCCAAACCATCATTTCGACACCAACTTACTCTTTTCAGGGTATTATTATCAGGCTAAATCATTGGCTTCTCTATGAAGTTCACCTCCTATTTCCCTATTGAGTTTGTTTTTCCAGAAAGCTGAAACTGCCTCTTACTTCCATGTCACTAGGCCCCATAAGAGATAAAGAGTAAGTACTCCATATATATTATTGGCTGAAAAAAATTAACGCACAGATCAATGAATCTGAAACACCCAAATACAATCACTAGGTTAATTAGAAATGCCTAGATACCACCACCAGATTGTGTTCAACCCAACCAGATAATTAATAGCTACCTAGGTTGAGCTCTTCCCCCTAGGCTTGTTGCCTTACCTACAATACGTCCTTTGGCCTCCAGCCTCCGTATGAGGTCACTGAGTTGAGAGAGAGGACTAGGAGAGGTTAAAGAATGATTGCGTTGTCCTCATCCTTTAGTGCTGCCCTGACCTTGCCCTCCTCCCTGACTCCCTGCCTTTACAACACTGAGCCCCTGCAGTCCATGCAGGCCTCCGTAGTCCTCATGGGCAGCCTCTAATGCACCAATACCGAGAAAGTCAGCCAGCTGAACCTGCACTAAATTCTACTCGCTCTCTTTGTCCTGGGCCAAGGCATGTGTATTCTGGTTCCCATGTGCCACCTGCTGGTCTCCCATATCACTGCTCCCCAAGTGCCTCTGGAGTGCCATGTTGTAACCTAGGAAAGAGAAAGAACTCTTTCACAGAAAACCACCAAGTGACCCAGGAATCTTGTCTGAGGTGTCAAATTAGTTCATTCTTATTGAGCTAATAGTAGCGGAGATGAGGAACCTGAGACATTGGGAAAAGAGGTCTCCTCCAAACGCATAGTCTGTGCTTAAAAATTCTTTGTCCCCCTCATTATTTAGCCATACAATCCCAAATATATCCACAAAATGCTGCTTAAAAGAGAGAAAGCAAGAAAAAAATCTATATTCATATCATAATAAATACATACCTAGGATGAATGGTTCCGATAAAGAAGATTATTTGAGTGTATTTTATAAACCTGTGCCAGTCTGTCTGAAATAAAGAGAGGAGGGAGGGAGGAAAAGAAGAAGGGAAGGGAAAAAACAAGCATTCACCAAAAAAAATCCACTTAGTATATATTTAATTATTCCTAAACACTTTCTAGCTAAAAATATTCAGGATTTTTTTTCTTAAACTAGCCTTTCTGAAATTATATTTGAAAATAATAAACCATTAAAATGATTGATTACAAGCTTATGAAAAATTAGATGCAATCACCAAGATATAAGGTAGATATTTAGAGACTGTCGTGGCTGTGGTCCAGCAGTTTCCTCAGGGGTCTCCTGAGTGTGGATTATGACCTCAGCTCATCGGGCTCCTGTGCCAACATTCAACATGAATGATTCTGTTCAGAGAATCCTCACGTCCCCTCCCATATATTCTTCATCTTGATCATTCTTACAAGCATTTCTAAATTTCCAGAGACATGTGCTTTGCCTTCTGTTTGAAGAAGTATTTATTTCTTGCACGCTGATATCTGCCAAACATTTTTATGTAAAATAATCTCCCTCCTGAATATTTTCCCCTGCTCTCTTTCCCCAGCCTCAGGCTCTAAGATTTGTACATGGAAGCCATGTCAAAAAGTGATGAAAAACTACTGTTCATTTCTTCCTCAAAGGACAGAGGATCTACTGCGGAAGAAATTCCTCCCACCCCCGCCCCTGCCTGAGTAACCATCAAATTCCACCTGCTTAAACACGGGTCTTAGTAAAGTATAAAACCACAGCCTGCTGGCAGAAGCCCCATGGGTATGGAATTTTAAAATCTGAACAGGAAATGAAGATTTCATCTTTTTTTTTTTTGTGGCACTGAAGTTGGCCTTCTGAGTTATCCCAAGGGCAAGCCAATTTCCTCAGTATCTTGATTTCTCTGTGCTTAAACCTGGACACAAATACTGGAGTTGATATGTTGATGATATTATATAACGATGATTAACGTTTACTGAGTGATGACTATTTGCTAAACATGCACAATGGGTTATCTCTCATTTAGTTCTCATAAAACCCTATGAGGTAGATATTATTATCCCCATGTTATGGTGAGGATAAATAAACTCCAGTGGATTGAAGCACCTTGGTTCTTGTTTCTTCACCATACATTCCTTCAACATAAGTAAACAACTATGTGCTGACGGATAAGCTGGATGCTGGGAGCTCAGAACTAAATAGGCATGTAATTCCTATTTTCAGGTTTTCACAGGCCAGAGGGAGACCATAAAGGCAAACCAACAGGTTCAGTTAAGTTTCACAGAGGTTAGAAAGAAGTGCACACCAAATAAAGTGGGTGCTCCTGGAGAGGAGTGGAAAACTGTCAGGAGTGGGTGTCAGAGACGTTCTCAAGATAAACAGCATCTTAGGGGAGTCTTCAGAAAGGAGGAAAATGAACCACAGAATCCTGGTGATTGAAAAGGGATTTCAAGGGGCTAGGGTTGTAGCTCAGTGGTAGACACTGGGTTCGATCCTCAGCACCACATAAAAATAAATAAATAAAATAAAGATACGTCCATCTACAACTAAAAATGGTTTTTAAAAGAAGAGGGACCTTCCAGAACACCTACCCCAAATTTTCCATTTTCAGATGAGGAATTTGAGGTCCTGGTTCGTGGGTGCTCATCTGCCAGAAGGTACACACCCTCATTAATGGCAGGATGGGCCAGTGAAAAGACCCTCACTGTTAGTTCCCACTACATGGACTACAACTCTCAGCCCCGAAAGTTCAGAAGAAGCAGTCAGGACAAGGAACCAATCCAGGCACGGTGGCACATGCTTGTAACCCCAGCAGCTCGGGAGGCTGAGACAGGAGAATCGCAAGTTCAAAGCCAGCCTCAGCAACAGTGAGGCACTAAGCAACTCAGTGAGACTCTGTCTCTACATAAAACACAAAATAGGGCTGGGGATGTGGCTCAGTGGTCGAGTGCCCCTGAGTTCAATCCCTGGTACCAAAAAAAAAAAAACAACAACAACAACAACAAAATAAACAGCCAAGTATATATTTGAAATTAGAAGTAAATTATAAGTAGTCCTCTATGTCTTTTCTAAGTAAACTCAGATATCACAAGGCATTTAAACACTTCATGAAAGGATCTCTTCTACCTAGTTTTAATACTGTTTGCTGATCAAATTCTCTTCTAATGACCAGGCTTTGCTGTCCTTGAACTCAATTTTGGCCAGGGGGCCGTCTGAGCACCTTAAGATGCCATGTCCTTGTCAAGGAAGTAGACTGTGTTCTGGTCTGTGGAAGCCATGCATTAGGCCATGGCAGGAGGGTACTAATGATACCATGCATGATCTGGGCACCAGGTGCTTTATATTTATGACTTCACCTCAGATGGACACTGACTAGGCAAGATGACTCTCGTGATCCTTCATTCCAGCCTCAGAGGGATGGAGCAACTTGCTCAAAGGAACCAGTTGGTAATTGATGGAACCAGTACTGGGAATCAGATCTTCCCAACTTTGGAGCCTGGGATTATTTTCCCCCTGAAATGCCTCTCTCTACCTGGGGCCTTGCAGTTTCCAAATGATTCCCCAAAAAATGTCAGATTTATGACCAGAGATAGACTGACTAAAACAGGTTTCCACTATAGGAAAAACAACTCCATGTGCATGACTTAACAACAGTGTCTCTGTAGTGCTACCTCCATACTCAAGGTCAATGTAATATCCTCAACAGATAGTATTTACTGCACATATATTTTGTGCAAGCCACTGAGTTGACAACTCCCTGTGCAAAATCTCATTTACTCTTATTTTGCTTATTGCATAAAAGGTTAAGTAACTTTCCCAAAGTCACAGGCAGAGCCATGACTTGAAACTAAATCATTCAACCCCAGGATCTGTGTTTAATGGTTATATTCACAACCACTGGTCTTTACTTCCTCTCCATGAATAGAAAAACAAAAACAAAACATATATATATATATATATATATATATATATGTGTGTGTGTGTGTGTGTGTGTGTGTGTATACACACACATATATATACATATACATATACATACATATATATATGAACATATATATGTTCTGTTAGTTGAAAAGTACACCAGGAAATAGTCAACCTCAGAGCTTTGTGGATTTTTTAAACTCTAATTTCCAATTCATATTTCCATTACCAGTGTGGGTGGTAATAGTCTGAAGCACTGGTATTAATAAAATAGATCCTCCATCCCCTAAGCAATCTTGAGGGCTGGGATGAACTCTAGATAAATGAGGGTAGGCTGAGCATTTTGAATTGGACCATATGAAATTGGTTGGATTTATGATCAGAAGAGAGAAAGCAAGGGCTTTAGGAAGACCCACTTTCCCCATAGACAAGTCTCATGACTATGTGGCATCACCAGTCTGGATGGAAGGGGACAAACCATGGAGTGGGGCAAGCCAAAATTCAAGCCCTGACTCTACTCTTGGTCAGCTATGTGAACTGGCTGGGTATCTTCATCTTCCCAAGCTTTAACTCCTCAGGTGGCCTGCTTGGCACTGTGCCTGGCACCTGATAAAGGAACAGATACATGACATCAAACAATAAAAATGAGGGCCTGGTTTCAGGGGCATCAAGGATGCTCTGATCTCCTGTATAAGCGTCTCCCCCTCAGCACTGCCTCCTGATCCTACGCTGGCACTGCAGGGCAATATGTCCAGTGTGTCTGCCAGGGCAGGTGGCTTTTCCTACCCACCCCAGGACAGAATATTCCAGATGAGGGGAATAACTCTGGAAGCCAACTGAAAGCTGTCTTTCTCCAGCATGGGCTCTGCCAGGCCCTTGCTACCCCCAAAATCCTTGCTCCTGATGGTGAAAATTAATTTCTCAGCCCTCAGTCAGGTGATCAGTGAGGAGAGCGAGAGGTCGAGAGCAGAAAAGGCAACAGCTCTGGTCTCAGAGTTGACAGCTTCAGATCCCGCAGGGGTTCAACTGTCTTTAGATTTATGAGCCCATTCCCACAGAAAACTGCCTCCTGGCTGAGCCTGGTGCTGCCTTGGGGCCCAGGGGCTCCTGGCTGATGCTGTTTGTGAGCCTCTTTATCTCTCTAATGCCATGTTCCCTAAATCTGTGGTATTAGAATGATGAGACAGGGCGGAGGAGGGTGATTCATGCCCGGGTTACACTGACAATGAAATTCATCGAAATCAAATTTCTCCTAAGCATGCCAACAACATCCCGGCTGGTGCCTGCCTCAGCTGTAGGGCTGGGTTTGTTTGGTTTCTACAACAATTTTTCTTTTTAATGTCATTATTTTTATTATTTCTCCTAATGTTTTTATAATGTGCTTACCATGGAGGTTGCTCTGAGCCTCCAGCTCTCTAGGGATGGGGTGGGCCACACTTGTTAACCCCAGAGGCTGTTGTTTTGTACATGCCTCCAACACCGGAAGGAAGCAGAGTCCCCTCCTTCTCCCCTGCAGTCCTGTCTTGAAAAGGAACACTAAAACACAGAATCACGAATTTGTTGAGCCCCACTTGAAATAGATCTCCAATATGAACCCAGCCCTCTCCTTCTCCTATCCACCTCCCAGTCTCCCAGGTAAACATCTCTGGTTGCTTCCATCATTCCCTCCACATCCTGACCCTGGCTCCATCCTCTACCATCCTGCCCTGGGAAGTCAGCCCCTCCCCCATTTTCCCCTTAACTGTGACTTATGAATAAATGATAGCACACCTATACTATGGGATATTGAGCATTTATAAAATACTTTAGATCTCTGTCTATTAACCCAGAGAGGCATCAATGACATATTTTTAAGTGAAGAAAGTAAGTTGGAGAGTATGGTTTCTGCAGAATCCATTTAATGAAGAACAAACAATTCCAACAAGAATCTTGAATGCATGTATTTGTTTTGATGTATTTGTATGGACAGGAATAACAGTGTGGAAGCTTGCATGCCTGGCTGTTAACATAGATTAACTGGTGTGGGGGCTGTTGGAAGGAAGAATATTGATTTTTTAAAATAAGTCTACAATGTTTCATCAGCTGCAGTTAACCCTTGTTGCTCTGATTTTTTAAGAGCAATGGATAATTTTTCAATCAATTAATCCATTCTTCAGTAAGTGACATGTCTTTATTTTTATTTTTATTTTAAGTGTGACAGACACTCAAAGTCCTGCTGAAGGGATTATATCTGTGTAGGGCTCAAGGGGATGGACACTGTGCCTCTATTCATGCAGCCTAATTAGCACCTCATTTTGGTCAATTTTTATTGAGGCCGTCAAGAAAGCCTTCAGTTGCTTCCTTTAGAACTGCTACAAAGACATGTCTCTTCCTCCCATCCTATAGATATTTGAAGCACATTTTTATTTACCTCAAATGCATGACTTCAAGTTTCTTATTACATTTTTCCTGTTGGTTTTGGCTTTTTGTTCCACTTGTCAAGATCTTTTTAAAAATCTGCTCTTTTTATCTAGCCTATTAACCAATCTGCCCAGCTTGGTGCCAACTTCAAATTTGATCAGCAGGTCTTTTATGTCTTGATCTAAATCCCTGATAAAAGTGTTCCACAGGAAAGAGCCAAGAACATAGTCCTGAACTTCCTCGTTTTAGATAAATAAAGACAAATGGTATTTATTTGTCTTTCAATGTGTTCCTTTCATCGTATGCAAGGTTCCTAATAAACAAAGAGGTTCATACTGGGCAAATCAATAGCCATCACCATTAGCTGACTTAGCGATGATAGCAATAAACACTAATCACAGCTCAACCTGAGCTAATCCAGAAGCACAACAGCGTTAGTCAGAGCAATGGAACATATGGCTCTGTCCACATCTGCTCTGCAGCATCCAGATGGAAGTAGGAGGCGGGTTGGGGTGAGCAGACAGTCGAGGCAAGGGTGAGGGAGGAGGGAGCAGGCAGGTGAAGACGGGGGAGGGGCCCAAGAAGCAGGCTTCCAAATCAATCTTCAGGATTGTGTGGTTAATGTGCAAACAGCGCACAACAGCTGCTGATGGCACCCGTCCGTGACAGCACAACTGTATGACAAATACTTCCCATCACACAGAGCTAGGTGTCCCCTGCTTTTTGGTTAATGAACTTTGACGCGCCTACTCAAAGCACTTCTTCATAGCCCTTACAAGTCTTTGTCACAGAAGTGTGGGAATGCTTTTCTTCTCCATGTGGCTGTTTCCTCAGTTCTATAACTGAGCAAGTGACCTAATTCTCCTGCAAAGTCTTCCAGAAGCTGCCAGGCTTCTGACTTGTACTTCTCCCTGTAAAAAAGAATAAACACTCACCTAAGCAATGAAAGATGCAAAATCAAGTGCAGTCCTTGCTGAGGGTTTGTGGTAAGTATCACTTGAAGCAGCATCTTAACTCTGTCTCGGTTTCACAAATTAAAAAAGAAATGACATGACTGCTGTATTTTGTAAGACTAAACGAAATAGCATGTGGCAAAGAAGAAGATGCTAACTAAATATTAGCTGAATGGAGTCTGCCTCTTGCAGACATGGCATGGCTTACTTCATACCTGTGGCTTCAACTATTTGTAAACGTGGGGAGGTTTGCAGGTGAGTTTCGCAGTCCTCAGTGTTTTGCCATGAGTCTTCTTGGCCTCCTGAGAATATGTTGAGGAGCTTTTGAAGGATTCTCACATTTGCACTGATTCTTTCATTCACCCAACTTTTTTTAAAAAAATTTTTTATTTGTTGGTGGATCTTTATTTTATTCATCTATTATTTGTATGTGGTGCTGAGGATCAAACCCAGTGCCTCATGCATGCTAGGCAAGCGCTCTACCACTGAGCTACAGCCCCAGCCCTCACCCGACATTTTGTGACTGCCAGCTCTATGCCAACCATGGGCTGGGTCTCGGGCTACAAGGATAATCTTGGCAAGACCCTGGCACTCAAGTAGCTCACAGTCTAGTGCTCATCACCCACAGTAACAAATACCCCTCCGACGGGGTACACAAACACACATACCCACACACAGACACACCCAGAAGCAGAAACACCAGCAGCCAAATTCCACATATAAGGCCCGTACCATATGCATGTTGCATACTGTAATATTTTTTCTTTTGTTTTATTTTTTAAAATGACTTTACCGCCCACTAATAGGATATTGACTCACACTTTTAAAATCTCCATTCCAGGGTTGGACAGGTAGGCCAAGTTCTATTATCAACATTTATTAGACTACTATGGGAATGCCAAATAAGAAACTCCCAACACTTACGCTCCAAGGATAGTCAGATCTGCTCAGAGCATTTGATATTCCTGGAAAAGGGAATGACACAGGCAAATAAATGGAGAAATGAAAGCAGGGATGCTGAGGGAACTCTAAAAAAGTTTGGAATGGAATGGGTAGAACACCAGGAAGCTTCGAGAGAAAAGAAGGAAATATGAGGGTTTGGCTAAATAGGAATTCTTTTAAAGTAAAGATTAAGGTACCAATGATTGAACACTCCATGGGAAAGACCTTTATTGTCAAGCAGGAAACCCAATACAGCACGGAATCTAGACTCTGGGAGATGAGATTTCAGGGAAATAAAATAAGTTGTTTTTTTTTTAAAGCTAACAGACCACAAAATATACATGCCCAGTGTTTCAAACATCAAGTGTCTTGAGTATGGATGATTGGTTGGCAGCATCTGGGCATGTGGGTTGGGTAAGCACTGGCTGGGTAGAGGGTAGGTACTGAAACACCTAGCTCAGGATTGTGGCACCAGAGATCATTTTAGCAGAGGCCGTGTCTGCACCACTGACAGCCAGCTTGGCAGCCTAGTGGAATCTACCGGGGATCAGATCATAAAGAGCTTTTGGGCCTGATGAAGAATTTGAACATTAATGCAGCCAAGGAGGCCAGAGGAGGATTTAAAGCAATAGAGTATCTAACACTCTGTAGAAGTATCAGTTCCACAGTAGAGTAGCAGATGAATTGGCAAGAAGGCCTAACTGAAGGAAGGCAAACCAGAAAAGTCACTAGTGTTACTAGTTTATGAGATAGTGGTGGTAGCCTAGCTAAAAACAGAGATAAGGAAGGTGAAAATGATTGATTAGGAAATACAAAGTTGGGGAATCAGCATGACCCAGGAAATGATTAGATGTAAGTCATGAGAGAGAAGGGAAATCCCAAGATGATGCAAATTACTAATCTGGGTAGCTGGGAGGACTGTGGAGTTACCTTCTCTCCTGGGCCCCTAAAGAACAATTATCAGGGTCAGGGCATGTCGACCTGCTGGTGTACATGGCATAAATGCTGTCCTCCCTATCACCCAGAGAGCATTCCCTTTTCCTGCAGATGCCAGATGCAGTGGGGACTGCAAGAAATTCCTCCCTGTACTTGGACATGGAGCTACATGCACAGGATAATATCAGAGAGAAGCAAAAGGAAGCATTTTTCAGCTCTGCCTCCAGAAACACTGGTCAACAGTCTATCTGGATTCACAGGAGAGACTTGGGTGTCCAGAGATTGAAACCGTTTCTTTGCAGACCTATGATTTGAGGGATGACTCCTGCAAGGGCTGGAATCGTGTCTCCTCAAAATACACATCCACCTTCTAATCCCTAGCACCTGTGAATGAGACAGTGTTTAGGAATATGGTCTTCGCACGATGTAATTAAGGGTAAGAGATATGAGATCATTTCTAAAGTCACTAAATGCAAACACTGGTGCCCTTGTAAGAGAAAATAGAAGGAAATTTGAGACACATGGACACAGAGACCCAGAGAGAAGGTGGCCACAAGAAGATGGAGGCAGAGAATAGCACAAAGCAATGCCAGTAGTTGAGGGCAGCCGTCAGATGCTTGAGGAAGGACGTGGAATGGATTCTTCCTCTGATCTTCCAGAGGGAATCAAGCCTGTTTACACACTGATTTTGTATTTCTTGCTTGTAGAACAGCAAAAGAACACGTTTCTGTTGCCTGAAGCCACCGTTTTTTGGGATGATTTTTTAGAGTAGCTCCAAGGTACTATGACAGCATGTCATTTGCTGTCCGGTCATTTGGGCAAAGGAAGACTAGTGACCATTCCAGAGTAATTATTACTCTCTTGGAGCTTGCTCCTTCTCTCCAGTCCACTGCCCCTAGAGTGGACACCCCCTCAAACTGGTCTGTTTTCTACTATTTCTTTGCTCTTTGTCTAGAGCAGCACCTTTTCTTCCCCAAGTCAGATGCTACTCTAAGCTCAGAGTAACTGTCAATAAAGAGGTCTGTACTAAAGTCCTGTGGTATACTGGATGCTCCAGGTACCTTGCAGATGAAAGTGTGACAAAAAAGCAGAAAAAAACACAATTTTCTTTGGCATTTGGTAAGATATGGAGAAAGACCTTCCCAGCCTTGTCCCTGCGTCATCAACCTGCTCTGAGACAAGTAAAACGCGTATTACCTACCTGAATGATCTGCAGTCCAGCTGCCACCTTAATTTTCCCTTCTTTGCAAAAGTCTCCTGGGAAGAAGACCTTGACCCAAAGCCTTTCCCATCCAATGTCTTCCATTTGGGTTACCCAGAGCAATATTATGTTCCAGGGCAATAATTCTTAGATTTCAGAGAACATTTAAAATATGCTTTTGTGAGAAAAGGTTGGAGATCTCTCCCCTAGGCTAAGATTTGGTCTGAGCTGGATATAAAGGAAGGTGTCATGACCTGAAGTCACAGCATTCTCCTCTCCACTTGAAAACCTAACATTAGTAATCCCAGCACTTTGGGAGGCTGAGACAGGAGAATCGCAAGTTCAAAGCCAGCCTCAGCAATGGCGAGGCGCTAAGCAACTCAGTGAGACCCTGTCTCTACATAAAACACAAAATAGGGCTGGGGATGTGGCTCAGTGGTCAAGTGCCCCTGAGTTCAATCTCCAGTACCAAAAAAAGAAAAAAGAAAACCTAACATTACACAAAGAACAATCATTTCCACACATTGCCCAAATTCATCAACTGACCCTGTAGTGTGTTATCAAAATTGCCAACTTTAGTAAACACTGGAATTTTCCTTCCTGGAAATTCAAAAAATGAATGAAGAATTTAGCCAAATGCCCACAGAGCCCTGCATACTCCTTAAACCCAGTTTGCTAATTTATATATCAAAGAGGGATGGTGAAGGGACATCTATGAATTAATTAGCAACTGAAAAAGGCTTTAAAAGTGCTGTGTAAATGATAAGCAATACTGTAAGGCCAGTGGGAATCTGAAACAAAGCAGAAAGCCAAACTCCAAATTGAGGAATGTAACCAAGAAGCAAATGTTAGCTCTTGGGAATGTGAAAGAACTATTAATATTGGTTACTATGATATATTCGTTTTTTCTAATCCAGATCAAGAGGCGAGAAACTGTTAAAATGTGGATTGAGTTTTAAAACCCATGTGAGTCCAGATGCTCTCTAAGTGGTTACACTTCAGCAAACGCCTGCACATTAAAACAAAATCAAAAGATCGAAGCAAACTGGAACTGGAGAAGAAGCAGGTGCATAAAGCAAATGTTGTCAGCATATGTGTGAGCACAAACAATTCATTGTGCCTGCATAAGTCATATGATTGGCATTTGCAGATGTATGTATATCTTTCCGTGTGTGTGTGTGTGTGTGTGTGTGTGTAATATATATATTTAGTTCAAATACTGAAAAAATACAAACCTCTTAAACCTACTTAATTTTAATATTATGCTCATTAGAGAGAGAAAACCTTCCTCGAACCAGTAGCCTGTGGGTGGGAGTCCTCCAGGCAAATCAGCTTAGTTTTCTGTTTTCTATTCCACAATGATTGGACCTCTGGCTTTACAAGAGCTTGGAGCAGGCGCTGATCCTTATAATTACAAGCAAAATGCAGTGTTATTCATTCTTTCAAAAAAATAATTTGAATTAAGCTGTTGAGATGTGGCTGTAATGTGTTCTAAAAGAATAAAAAGCTATCTTAGCAGTTAAAATAGCAAAAATAAAGAAACAACTAAAATCGAAGTTGTTTTTGTTTTTGTTTTCCAATTTAAACAACTTCTGGCTTCAGTAATTATAGAAGAATGGATTTGCAGATTGAAAAAGCAGCTGACTTAACTTCTGTTTTCCTGCCTGAGTAGCACTTTAAAGTTTCTGGCATCCTGTGGTCCCAGAGGAGAGCAAGCTTTTCTAGACTGGCAGCTTCTTCTTTCCAAATTGCCAGGATCCAGGGTAACCAACAGCAATCATATTTGTTGCTGACCATAATAAATAATTATGGTCACAGAGACACTCAGGATTTTCTGGGATGATAATGGTCCTATAGTAACAAACTATTGAGCTAACATGGCCCTTGAAAGACACATAGATGCTTTCATCGCATTCGCTGCTTTCTCCAAAGAATTATACTATTAATTATAATATTAATTACATTTTTTAAGCTCCTGAAATGGCAAGGAATATCAGAATCTCCTGAAAGATTAGAATAATTAAGGGATGTTTCAACAGAAAGGAAAGTTTTTAAGCCTTTCTCTAAGTTTTCTTACATTCAAAGTGAAAATTATCCAAGAAGTTAAATCTTTCGTGGAAGCCATCTCAGAAAATCCCGTGTTCTCATGTCTTCAAGAACAGCTTCCTTCTATCCATACTCCCCTCTGACCACTTTGGAGAAATTCTTCTAACTATTCACAGGATCTACCTTCTCTGCAGTGGAACAATTCCTAGTTTGACATATTTAGTATGGAATAAGACCCATGGGCCCCTAGGATAAGAGATCACAGTGGCCTTTGACATTCCATGTCCCAAGGGTGCACTGGGGCTTTGACACTGAAGTCCTGAAGCAGAATACAGCATGGATGTGGACTCCTGGACTCCAAGTGAGCTGAAGACACACCTGTCCCTATTGCCCAGCAAAGAAAAGAAATATATTCCTAACTCAGTCTTAATTCACAATTAAGACAGACCCCATTTTAATATTCAGAGCAGAGTTCATTTTTTTTCCTTTATCCTTCCTTCCTATCCCTTACCCCCACACACAAATTGTGTTGCACTCTGCAGAAATGGCCCCAATGCCAGCTCTCTTAAAAATCCTTAGCCACATGAAGGCCCTGCTCAATGTTTCATCAGCTCATTAATTCATTCAACAGACATTTATCCCTGCCTATAAGCACCTTGTTTTATATTATTTTAGGTGAATAAGCCCCACACAGTCCCTTACTTTTATGACTTACAGGAAGGAATACAGTCTATTTTTTTTTTTTTAGCAAGATGCACCCTCTTTCCCATCCTCTGGGTAGAAAAGGATAAAGATCTTTCTTCCAGTAATTTTTGTTAAAAGCCCATGTAGAGCTGGGCATGGTGGTGCAAGCTTGTAATCCCAGAAGCTTGGGAGGCTGAGGCAGGAGGATCATGAGTTCAAAGCCAGCCTCAGCAATGGCAAGACACTAAGCAACTCAATGAGACCTTATCTCTAAATAAATTACAAAATAGGGCTGGGAATGTGGCTCAAAGGTTAAGTGCCCCTAAATTCAATCCCTGGTCTCCCCCCACACACACACACACACAAAGCCCACATAAAAGCCAGGTATAGTGGTGCACTTCTGTAATCCCATTGGCTTAGGAGGCTGAAGCAGGAGGATCACAATTTCAAGGTCAGCCTCAGTAAGGACCTAAGCAACTTGGTGAGACTGGTCTCAAAATAAAAATAAAAAATGGAAGAGGATGTAGCTCAGTGGTCAAGCGCCCTTGGGTTCAATCCCTGGTATAAAACACAAGCGCGCGCACCCCACCCACACACACACACACAGAAAGAACTCACCAAATGCGGTGTCCTTTTATCAATGATTTGGAGCAGGTTGCCTTTTATCCCAAGTGCTTTTGATAATAAAAACGAAGGAAAATATTGCTATAACAAAAGGTAAGGAAATAGCTGTCCCTGGAAGGGCTTTTCAAATTGTCCTGATTCTATAATCAAATATTCAGAGTGTGATAACTGGGAGCTCAGAGGTTATCTGGTCTCCCCATTCCCACAGATGCACACATACCCACCCATTTCATGGATGACAAGCCTGAGAGACAAAGATGCAATGTCTTGTCTAAAATGAAACAATCGCTAGCAGAGGAGGTAGAGCCAGCCGGGCCTACTGCTTGCCAATTCTAAGCTGTCTCCACCATCCTACAACCTTGTAAAGAAAAGCCTGCTCCTAGCTGTTCCGCCACAGCTGCCAGTCACCACCTGTCAACATGAGAGGAATTCCAAATACTCCGTGTTGACTGTCTTCTAATCTACTCACATTCAGGAACAGAATTTGGAAGAAAATCTGAAAATGTACAAAGAGCCAAATGATAGTCTTCAAGAAAACAGTCACTTAGATAACAAACTTGGGGAACAGCTACACAACTGAATCATTAAATTGAAAACCAGATCCCATTTAAAGTTACCTAGGAATAAACCACAGAGAAGCAGCAAGAAGACAATGTCAGGAGGTTTCCAGATCTTGTACTTTTTATATTTTTATCCATTAGCAGATGAGCAAAATGATAGGTTGTGCTGTGTCGTGAAATATATGCCACCCAGGTTATAAAAGCTGTTTCCCACATGTAACTCTTAATTCATTATTTAAATCAGAAAATATGGTTTTATCACTAAAAGTGCATGTGTTTACTTTTTTTTTTTTTTTTTTTTTACTGATTTCTACAACTTGGTCTCACATCTTGAAAATAGACAATATAAATTAGGCACAAGCAATATATTCAGCATTACCATTTCACCATTTAAGAAACAATTTTGAAGAAAGAAAAAAAAACCCTCAGGTTGAAAGTGTTCTTTAATTCTGATTACATAGCTCTAGTTTCATTTCTTTATCCTTGGTTTTCAAATCCTAGTCTTAAGGGGTTAGTGGAGGTTAAAGATCACTCTACCTACCAGTCTTGGAATGTGTGTGCACACATTTTAAAGTTTTTATTAGGTGCTCTTTTATTACCTTTATGTTCAATCCCTGGTGGCCACACTCCATTTTTAATAAGCAGGAAATCCTGTAAAGTGATTGTTCAGTGGTTGCATTTAACTAGCAGGCCAGTTGCTGAGCCAAAAGGTCGGCTGCTGAGCTCACTGAGGGAGCTGGAGAGAAAGCAAGCTGGCCCAGCCTCCTCATTTTAGATGAAGGCCCTTTCATTCTGCTGCTCATTCAGAATCAAAGGGATTTCAGAGCTCATTCACCACTGTGGGAGAAGGGGCAAAGGGGAGAGAGTGCATTTTGTCATTGGATATCAGGAAAACAGAAGGCAGCTGAGCTGGGGCTTTCTTAAGGCAATCGCACAAAGTATTATTGTTGCCTCTGCTATACTTTTGCTTATAAATGTGGAGTACTATTCAAAAAAATAAACGTGTCTCTCATCATTGAGAGAGATGCACCCAATAATGCATTTCTTGCTTTAAAGACACACAGAAGTCCAATCGCTGCCCTACAGTCTTTATCTCTCTTACATGTAGAACCATCTGGGCTGGGGAGTAAGCACAGAGTTCAGGAGGGCCTCACCAGAATCCCGAACAAGCCAAGTCATGAGTGTGCCTGCCACTAGAAAGGAAAGAAGATGGAAAAGTCTCCAACATAGGAAATAATTAGCAAGAGACAGAAACCCACCAAGCCAGAGAGGCATTTGCCCTATTTTGAAGGATCAAAGGTAGGTTGGGGATAATGGCAACTTTGCTAAATATCTATGTGTTGCAGGCATATACCGAAAGGGGCTGTGTGCCAAAATGCATCCTTCACCTCTAAAACAGATGGGAACTAACTCTGGATCTAATTCCTTCCAGCACTATGCTACTAACATAACACGTCGGGTGCTTCTGGGGAAAGCCACAATGTGGAAGATGTTGCACAAGTGACCTTTGCCACAAAGTAGATGGGAGTTTCATAATGCTTGAGGTTGGCCAAGAGGATCTGAAAGGAGCTAAATAACGTAGATGGCCACAAACTCCAAAACATCTCAGCATGCCTTGCACAAATTGACAGGTTCCCACCAGCATCAATCTCACCCAACTGCTGCTCTGTATAGCCACAAAGAAGAGCCCCTCTACCACACACCCACATGTATGTGCACACACTAACACCCGCATTCCTACTGAAGATTACAGGGCAATCTTAGCTAAAATAATACTACCATCTGGTTATTCCATGTTCGGACTTACCTTAGGAGTTTAAAGTAGTGTTTGAGGTCACTCATCTTCATCTCCATTGCTGTGCCCAATAGAGTAGATGTATCAGAACAGACATCTGAGTAAGAATCTGAATATTGGCTTTATCAGTAGATTAAGCAACTACCTAAACAGCCCTGCCTGAGGGTTAGTCTCCCTGGAAATAGCTGGATTGGAAAATGTGGATTGGCTTCACATCTCCTTTTCCAAACTGAGGACAGGTACACTGATAGGAAAAGGGAGACTTTATTAGTCTTCTAGTTGTAGGTAGAAAAGCTGGCATAAGAAGTAAAAATGCCTGTCTTCCCTCATCATTATCATCAATATAGGAAGATCTGGAGCTGTGGTGTAACTCAGTCATAGTGCTCTTGCCTAGCATTCATGAAGCCTTGGGTTCTATCCCCAGAACTTCATTCATATATATGAATGAAGCACTTTACCATTGAGCCACATTCCCAGCCCAAAACATATATAATTTTTCAATTTGCCAACAAGATTTTGGAGCTTGGCCATTTGCATTAGTCCTTCATTCACCCAAGGGGAGAAGTGTGTGGGAGGGTGGAGAAAGTGTCCAGAAGAGTTGACTCCAAAATACAGTTATTTAGGAAGAGAGAAGTTCCATTTTGTACATGACATAGGGGTCAATAAATATTTCCCTACCACAAATCACAGCTCAGTGAAATCTGGAGAGACAGCAGAAAAGAGCAGGATGTTTTTAAGGTTCTAACATGATGTAGATGCTGTGGGAAACTTCATAGAAATGAAGAAGTTTCTACTTTGTAGATTAGGACACATAAGTATTAACAAGGAAAACATTTTTGTACATACAGGATAATAAAATAATCAAGTTCCAATTGTGTGATATAGATTATCATCATGGTTGGGTCCAGAGAAATGGAAGAATAAAAGAATAGAAGAATGAAGGAAAGTTCTTCAGAGGAAGTGACACTTAAGCCACCATAAGTAGGAAGAAAAAGGAAAACTGTACAAACAAGGAACAGTGTGATGGGCTGGGGTTATGACTCAGTGGTAGTGTGCTTGCCTAGCATGTGTGAAGCACAAAAAAAATAAATAAACTAAAGGTATTCTGTCCATCTACACATAAAACAATTTTTTAATTAAAAAAAAATTTAAAGGAACAGCATAACAATGAGGACAGCAGACAGCAGAAGAGGAATAAAGGAGGCCTCTGCATAAAGTAGAGAGGCCCATATTTAGAGGACTGTGAGAGAGCACAGAGTTAGGAATGGAGACAGTTGCAGGGGACCCAAAAGCCAGGAGAAATCATTGAGGCTGGAATGTGATAAGCATTTAAGATTATGGTAGATGTTCTAGCACACGGATATCTGCCAAAACAAATAATCCTGCCTAAGAATGGCCCTGTGCCAGGAAACAACATTTGAAGAAGAGGATGCTAAGTTAGGAGAGGGTTTGTTCTCTGGGGTTTGGAGTTCTTAGTGCAAACCTTCTAATTCTACAAGGCATTTTCTCGTTCCTTCTCTTCTGATATATTTCAAGGGCCAGAAGCTTTTGGGTGAGGATGGGAAGCATCACATATCTCCATTTATCTGCTTCTCTTCAAGGGAACTTCCAGGGATGAAGTGGGAGTGGGATTGCAAGGAAAGAAAGGACACAAAATAGCATCGCTCCCTGACAGGAAGTAGTCCATACTTCCTCCTCTCCACCCAAACTCAGGGAAGCCCTAGAGTTTGATGTGCCTAGATTCAGCTCACATACCAGCATCTGGGTACCCCAGGGGAATACCCACTAGGCTCCAAGTTTCCTGAAGCAAAGTGATGACATATGATCAAGCAGTTGCCAGTTGGGCTGCTCCCCAATCACATGTGGGCTTTTCTTCAACCCCAACACCATGTGTGCCCTTGGTTGGCTGGTGACACTCCCTCCATCATTCCATCACTTTCCATTTACTTATTCTGTTCATTAGGCTTTCATTGCTGTGACCAAAATACCCAACAAGAACAACCAGGAGGATATTTTGAGTCCGTAGTTTCAGAGGTCTCAGTCCTTGGTTGGCCAACTCCATCACTTTGGGCTGAAGGTGAGGTAGAACATCATGGCAGAGGACAGCTGTTAAACCATTCCAGCCCAGAGGCAGAGAGAAAGAAGTTAGGGGGACAAGATACGTGATCCTCAATGGTACAGTGCCAGTGACCTACTTCCTCCAGCCACACCCCACCTGTTCATAGTTTTAGGATGAGCTAATTAGGTTACAACTCTCATAACCTAATCCTTTCACCTCCTGCGTTAACACAGGCGCTCTTGTGGGACACCTTATATCCAACTTATAATACTTCACCTCTGGAAGACTTTTCCAACCAAATGAGAACCACCTGAAGTATTACCTAACGTCTTTTTTTTTTTTTTCCCTAAACAACTTAGTTGAGGTATAGTTTTCATGCCATAAAACTCACTTGTTTTCAATATAGACTGTGCTGGTTTTAAATCAATTTACAGAGTTGTGCAACTATCACCACAATGCAGATTTAGAACTTTTCCAGCACCCCAATGAGGTCCCTCATGCCTGACATCTTAATGATACAGTTTGACAGGTAGCTGGAAGTAAGGCTAAGGCCCAAGGAGAAGGCAGAGAGAGTAGTGAACCTTAGAGGGTGAAAGAACCCCAGAGAGAGATGAAATGCAGGGAAACGCGGGAGGGGTCAAAGGTTGTACATGGTTCATAGCCTTACTGCAAGCTTCAGATAACTAGAAGGCAATGCTGGAATTCAAGCCAGGGGAGGCAATACTTCATCTCCACTCCTCAGTAAAAGCCATAAGAAAGTATAGTCCTACTAATTGTAACACAACTGGCAGCAAAGGATAAAAGCACCTTTCCCCCTGCATCCCCCACACCTAAAATGGCATCACATTCAGAGTTGATAATTAATGTCTGTTGAACTGAACCGGGTAAAGTGCCTTACCATGGACATTTGTCACCCAGCATCCTTTCCCACCTCCTAAGGGCTCTCCAGTTTCCTTTTTGGCAATTATTTCACTCATCATGTGTGTTCTTAGTGAAATGGGATCCAGGAAGCCGTGGGATAAGATCTTCCTTCTTCCTACCCAGACACATTTACAGACCAAAAGTCTAATTTGGACACCCTAAACCAGCAGTGCCAGGTCAGAAGGAAAGATTAGACATCATTTATGGCCACGGTTGTCCTGACCCTGGTCAGATTCAATCTGCTGTAAAGCAGGCGCTCAGCTCCCTGTTTCTTGTCCTTCCAGAGATGCCTCGTTCCCACTATTTGCAAGCCCAGTTGTCCATCCTTCTGCTGATTCTATGTGTCCTTCCAGTAATTCCTTTGTAATACTCAGAATTGGTTTCTGTTGCTTGCAACTGAGGAACTTTAACCCCTTCGTGCCCTTTAAAGGCCATGGTGACAATATAGGTGAGAGGTTACAAGGGTCATGGGGTGGCTCCTACAGGAGGTATTTCAGGGCCAAAACCATGTAACTAAAGAAATTACTTCTGATAGGAAAGGGAAAGTAATTAAAGTTGATCCCAAAGTTTTATGCTTCATAGGTGTTTCTACCACAAAGGGTTTTCAGTCATTTGAACTTTCATCCAGGTGGGCTAAGAAAACTGGTTGCACGTTTCTTATAACCGGATCAACGGTGCAGACTATTTTAAGGCCTAACATATGAGGATGAATAATTTTCACATGCTCTTCACTTCACTGAGAGAACCACCACCACGGCTTGTTGAGCAGTTGGTTTTGCTGTTCAACCTCACGCACGCACGTGCTGCCTGGGCAAGTGACTCAGTCTCCTCTGAGTCCTGCTTCCTTCTTCATTGGAGAGCCAAGGTTGTGAGTCAGTGCTGCTCAAAGCCAACAGGCTTTGATTCGGTGTTATTTTCTGCCTTACCACAGGGTTCAAAATGTGCAGCCTCTTTTCCTTAGTGCCAATGCCCTAGTAGCTGGAAGTCACAGTCCAGAGCTGCTTTATTAAAAACATTCATTTTCAGAAATCATTGATCCTGAAATTGTTGCACTCCTCCAAACTGAAATAAATAAATAAATAAACAGAAAGAAAGAAAAATTCATCCAGAAAAATAGCAAAATGGCAAGTGGTACAATATAACATGTGAATGCTAAATGCCAACTTCGTGGTTCAATGCCCAATTTATTATGATAAAAGCACTAGGTAGAAGACAGGCGTCGGATGAAATGAGGATTGAATAAATATGCTACTGCATGAAAATTATTTATGAATTTCCATGCTGTTTGTCACTGACTAAAAGCTATAATCATTTGATAGATACACATTTTGTTAGTGCTGCTTCAAACTGATACTTCATCAAATTGCTACAACCCTTTCAGCTGTGAGAAGCACAGAGCTTCTTTGAGGAAAGTTAGGACTTAATGCACAAGAGCTGAAAGAGCAGCAAAAATTACAGGGCAACAGCCCACAACTTACTAAACGGCCATGGTCTGAGAGACATGCAATGCATTTCCACTGGAAGGATCTCTGAGATCACCACCAAGTCCATTCCCCCCGCCCAAAGCTGAAGGCTGCCAGTTATAACACACACATCAGATAATCTGCAATGGTGTCCTATCACATACTAATGCTATGGTAATTCTCCTCATATTTCAAAGACTGGGAATCTGAGCCAAACACAGGAATAGATTAGTCCAGTTTACTCAGCTTGTGCCTGGATCCTCTCGTTGCTCTCTTTAGAATGGAAATATGTCATCACGGTTCAGTTTCCTGAGGTCACAAAGATAAGACAATATCTACTTTGATTTCAAACAGAATCATTTATAGATAAAAGAAGCCTCTTTCATAAAATAAAATAGCTTTTTATATAGCCTCTCACCACCATTAGTAATAATTTATGCTTGGTGAACAGGAAAATATGCTGAATTTATTCATTTTACTGCATGTTGCCTATCAAAAGCGCAAACTGATAAAAAATGGGGGTGGGCAACTTATTGGTATTTGTAAATCTGATATAAAAGGTTTCTGTAATATTCCTGATTTCAAGTGAAGAAGAAAATTAACTCTGAAAGTGGCAGAAATGAAAATCCCTATCATTATCAAAGCCACAGCACCTGGCTTTTTACCACACAGACAATTCTAGAGGCTGGCTTTTGTTTAGTCTTCTGAAATAAATTTTCAACCTTTTTGAACCCTAATCAAAAAATTATGGCATAACAGATAGTCTGTGGTGGTGAACTGAGAGTCTGGCCCTGTCTTACTGCCACATGCCTACCATATCACATTTGCATAAATACCTCCCAAGCTGGACAGCAATTTATTCTCTTCCTCTGCTAACCAGGGCATATGAGTTTCAATCCTAGTTTTTTCTGAAGTTAAACTTTATTTTCTCGCTGATTTCAGGTTATGTTTTAGGGGGTTTGGGGTTTTCAAAATCTACTTTGAGATGGGGGTATTTTTATGTGCTCATCTCATGCTCTCTCTTAGGGAGTTATTGAGGCTCCTTACATTTAAATAATCATTTGGAGGACAACTGTAATTTTCTGCTTCATGTGGCAGACAGGGCACTAGGTATACTGCGAAGTGTAGGAAATTAACCAGAATTAAAGCTCAGGTAAGTGGAAGTCTTAACTCATATGGCCTTCTCTCATCTTTCCAACATATCAGAAAATAAATTCTTTATCTTAAAATAAAAGTACAGCATGAGGTTTGGGGCATTTTGAAAAGGAAAAGTTATTTGGAGCTTAGAATTCAGTAAGTTCATTTTATAGACCTGATATATTTTTTTTTTATTGTAAAATTCTAACTGAATATCCTTAATAATATGGCTCAATGATACTGTCAATGGCTCATCTATAAAAACTACAACTTACAAAAATACTAAACCTTGGAGATAAAAGCTTCTTTTCAAGCCCACTTCTTTTACTGTTTAAGTTTCAAAGAGTCCAGGCAATGCCACCCACTGAGAATTCTTGATGGTAGTTGGGTTAAACCACAAATTTCAAAATAATCACACTATGGTACCCACAGCCACATCCTGGATCATCACAAGACAAGAAACCCAGTGATGAAAGTTTTTCTTAATCCCACAAGAATCTGTGGTGGGAGAAAGGAGGGCCATGTTGCTATAGCAATTGATCCCTTGATTTTTGGCTTTTTTGACCTTTCCTCACATTAGACCACACCTCCAAATTCAGCTGCAGGAAGCAAGGAAGGTCATGTGGGGAGTCAGTCCGTCTGTGATCCCAATAAAAAGACCTTCTCCAGAAAGATCTCCTCTCTGGAGGCCCAGTCAGGAAGCAAAATTTGACTCATTGTTGTATGGTGGTATCAAGCCCAGAGAGGGGATGCAGAATGAAATAAGTTTCTGAAGTAACATTCAACTGTGGCTCCCCATATCCTCCAAGATTTCTTTCATAGCTACTGCTTAAAGAGTTAAAGGTTTGGTGGAGTCTTTTGTTTTTGCATGTTTTATTTTTTATCACTAGGTGGTAACCTAGGGACAAGGGCCCAGCCAAGTATTTCCCCTTCTTGCCCTTGCTCCTCAATAATATCATGGATATCCTTAGGAACTTCCTTTGCCTGTTGCCTTGACTTCATGGTGAGGAATTGAGGGAAGGACCTGGCCTGAGTAAATGCAGGTATTCAGCTTACCCATCAGATACAACTTGTCGCAAATTAACACTTGCCGCTGGCTCTCTATCCATCTCCGTAGGTGTTTTCAACATGAAGAAAGCATCACAGTACCAGAAATTCTGGGCTTTGGATCGAACATATTTGGATTTAAATTTCAGCAACTGGATCCAAACATTTGGATTTAAATTTCAGCAACTGGATCCAAACATATTTGGATTTAAACTCCTTGAGTAAATTGCCTCATGTCTGAGTTGTTTTCCTCAATTACAAAGAGCTGTTAAGAAAAAGCAATGCAAACTGAGCATTCAGCATGGTACCAGGCACATACTATGCAAGGGAAAGATATCAGCTATGCTTATGATAATTTTGTCCACAGGGATATTGTGCAGAATTAAATAAAATAACATCTATGAAAGACCTGGCCTATTAGTAAGAGCTCAACAAACATTAGCTCCTTTCCCCTTGAGAAAAAGTAACTTCTTTCTGAATCTGCTTAGGTTTCAGGTGAAGACTTTGGATCTGAATCCAAGGAGCTTCCCTGCAGCCACCTAATAATACACATGCCTCCCTCTGCCTGCAGCCCCACGGGGAGAGTGTCTGGAACACTGTCAGCCCTCTCCCCGTCCTCACCTTCAGTCCAGTTCTATCAAGTCTTCTGTGTCTGACTCACTGTCTGGCTTCTTTTCTCTGACGCTGGGATGGATGTTTTTCTGGTTTTTTTCTGATTATGCGGTTTGCAGTGGGATCACAAAACCTGCCTGCTCTTAGCCCACTTACTCCTCTTCCCTCCTCTACTGCAGTATTCTCCCATCCATTCCTGAGGTGCTTGAGATTTATAGCAACAAAGCAAATGCATTTGCATTAGATGGATTTTGTCTTAGTCAAACTGGGGTGCATTTACAATACAGAAAAGGGGAAAGATTGGCATGTTTTATCACAAGGAATTGAGTCTATTATTCCCCAATCTGATCCATGTGAGCAACCAAAACAAATATTCTGAGTGATTTCTTCCCTCACAAACTGGTTCTTTTGCCTGAATTTTCCAGACAATAGCATTACATGGGAATTTTTCAAATGGAATATCGTAGTCATCCCAGCACGATCTTAAAAGAAGATATCTTAGTAAAATTTTAGGGAAATGATAAATAGAATATAAGTAAATAAATAAGAATAAATAAACATCCAGATTTCAGAAATGCTGAATTAATAATAATAAGGACTAATCTTTCAAGCATCTTCAGCCCATAAATGTAATGCTGAGAGAAAATAGATGTATTTGTTTCCCTCTTGCCTTATGGCCAAAAGAGCAAACCATGCATGATTTTTACGACCTGGCTAGTGATGTGTCCCTTCAGGGAGCTATTAACTCCATCCTTGTAGATGGTGCCTGATCTCCGTCAAAAGTAGAAATTGCTTAAAACCAGTAAAGAAGCATTTCATTCCTAAATAGGCCATTAGTGATATTGGATAGTTTGTTATGCTGTAATGCAATATTGAAATTCCTAGAGGCAACTGATTTTCAGTAGTGAATTAAACAGACCAAAACTGAACTGAGTATTTGAGGGATGAGTGAAAAGAATCTTGGGTAGCGAACTGTTTTATTGGTTATATGTCAGCAATTGACCTTTTGAAAATAAAATCATTAACTCTCTCAAGACAACCAAATGTAAATAAGCCCTGCCCAATTGTGTGGCAGGTGTGAGAACAAATGGATGGAAAACTAACATCTGTTTTGACTGGGATATAGAGGAGCAATATTTATGAAACCAAATATCAGAGACATGATGGTCATCCTCAAAAGAAAGTTAAGTGGACTAAAAATAGCAAGGCATAGTTTTGGTCCATAATGATTAAAAGCACAGATGCCTAGGGTCATGAAAGCACACAAATGCAGTTCAGTTTTATCTTGAGTATGTGGCTGAATGAGCTGTCCCTGCCTCACTACCTAGCTAATGTTACCTCTGACCGCTTTTTCCAGGAATGCAGATTTCCAAGAATAATGCACATAAACAAAATAGCATCATTTCATATCCTACATTTAGAGGGAAGCTAACTGACCAGTTAAATGTTACAATAGGTAAAAAGAACTCCCTGTTTTCATGCCTATATCTATCATCAGGCTTAACATAGATACCTGTTTGAAAGACTCCAGCTAAATCAGTGGTGACATGACAGTGATTCACCAAAGCGCTAATTACCTACGTACAGAGCTATGTGTGCCTACAGGCTTCCAAATACCAACTCATTTCTCATCATTTGTACCCCAAAATCCCAGTAAATGCCCTTCCTAAATACAGTATGTGAACGTTAAAAATGTTGGAAAAGTCACTGTTCTGGTAAATGTATCTTTTATCGGGTACTTAAATTTCCTTTCTGAAGTTACTGTAATTATTTCAGGAACTGAGTCTTTTTTCCTGGAATTCTTATTTTCATCAGGACAGATAAGCTCTCCAAAGACATTCTGATATTTCTCCTGGCTAGACTTGGGGCATTATCAAATCTAAGATACAATAAGTTAATATTTCACCAAAGGTTTAAAATGAGAGAATAAAAGTTTGGGGAGAAGGTTGTTAAAAATCATATTCAGGTTAAAATATTATAAGTTATAAGTATTTGCAATTATAAGTATTTGCAATCGGTATAGATGAGTTCAACATAGTATATAACTCAATCTTTCCTATTCCTTGGCCTGATTGATAGGGTTTTCCCATTAAAATTGCCAATTCCACCCCAAATATGGAAAATATATAATTCAGAGTTGAAATTGGGTCCCTTGAGTTTCTTGAAATTGGATAAATGTCTCACAACATCAGCAAATAGTCCTTAAAATGAGGTGGCAATCTATAAACCATCCTGATGACTTGTCAATAGGAGGAGGGAGACAGGATGAGATTGCAATCCAAGCAACCTTTGGATGACCTCAACCCTCCCCCAGCCCCAGAAAAGTAATAAGAACTAGACTCTTCCTTGGGCTTTTGTTTGAGGAAGCTGAGAATAAGAATCATGAGCCCTGTGTTCCCACAGAGACTTAAAATAACCACAACCCCTTCAATTCAAAATTGCTTTATATTTGGTGACCTGAGATTCAAGTAGATAAGATATTGCCATGTTCAAGAATTCAGAAATAATTCACACTATCACTACACTGACCAGGGCAACTGTGGTCCATGGAAGGTGGGGGAAAACAAGCCCAAAAGGACATATTTAAGGTACAAAGTAGACCGGGAGACAAGAACTGTTTGAATAGTTTTCAGAGACCCTGAGATTTTAGCTGCCACTAAAAAGAGAAAAGGGTGATAGAGGTAGAATTAGTAAACTAGGTTTCTAATCAGATCTGCAACTGATTGATTTTGTGAACTTAGGCAAGTTTCTGAATCTCTCTGGGTCTCAGTTTTCCCATCTATATATCAGATCAAACAATGTCTAAGTTATTATCATCTCTCAAAAGTCTATCACTTCGTAAATATTACTTACTCCTCAAAGATATAAGAAAACTGATGTCAATTGTCATTATACAATGGAAGAAAGAAAACAAATTGAGTTTTTCGGGCTAGCTAATGACACTGCAGCTCAGCAGTGGGCAGTCAGTGAGAGGCAAAGGAACAAAGCCAGCTTCTCAGACTAATTGAATGTGGAAGACCTCTGTGCATCACCATGGAGACCAAAGGAAAGATGTCCCCAATAAAGGTCAAAGACTGGAAGAGTAGATATGGCTTTATGATAGATTCCTATAACTCAACAAGATTAATCCCCCATACAGTGAGACCCTAATTATTTTCTAAAACAGTATTTCAAAGTATGGGGCACACACCACCTGCTTTAGAATCACCTGGTTACAAATATAGATTCCTTGAACTCACCCTGACCCTCTGAGTCTGAGTCTCTGGGGAAAGGACTAGAAAATCAGCATTTCTAAATCCTCCTCCTATTTCTGTTGCAAAATAAAAATTGATAACTACTGATCTAACAAATAGAGAGGAAAAAGTTGGGTTGAAATGAAGAATTGAAATACCCAGCATACTCACAAAATACCTTTCAGAGAGGAAGTGTTGTTGGTAACAATGGTTGTCTCCAAGGAGGTCTGAAGTTCAAGGTAGAAGAGAAACTTTTCATAAATTCTTTGATGCTGTTTGCATTGTTTACCATGAGGAAGAATTACATGTATATTTCTAATCCTAAAAGTGAAAAGAAAAAGTACAAATTACATATTGGTACAATTTTAAGAGTTGGAAAAATAAAGCATTCTTTTTAAAGTGAAAGGATAAGTGAAGAACAATAGTTTAAATTTCTCTTCTTAAAATAAAAATGTTCATCAAATAACCAGACTTGAAAAGGTTAGGCAAAATATAGCCTATATCTTATGAAATAAGAGATGGTAAAGAGGACTGCCAAGAAGGATACTTAATAAAGATGCCTCCAATTCAGCTTATGCCTCGTTGATATCCTAGAATTAGTACCTTACTCACTGTCTTAGTTCATTTTGTGTTGTTAGAACAAAATACTGGAGGCACAGTACTTTATAAAGAAATGGGGTTTATTTAGCTCACAGTTCTAGAGATTCAAGAACATGGTGCTGACATTTTCTTAACTCTGATGAGGGCCTCATGGCAGATGGTATCCTGGTGAGAATATGTGTAAGAAGGAGAAAGGGGTCACTAGTGAGACAAGTAACAAGAGAGGTTCAAGGGAAGTGCCATAACATATAATGAACTACTCTGACAGGAACTAATCCACTCTATGACCAACATCAACCCTTCCAAGATAAGAGCCTCCATAATCCAATTACCTTCTGCTAGGTCCCATCTCAAAAAGTTCAGCCACTTTAATGCACCACACTGGAGACCAAGCAGATGAAAGTTTGGGAGGACACACTCAAATCATATCCAAACCATATCACTCACTGTATTATTTTTTTATTTTTTGTTTGTTTGTTTGTTTCTGGATGATTAGCAGTGCTTGACTAACTTATAAGACCCCCATAAGCACAGACCATCATTTTTATGTTTCTTTATATTTCTCAAAGCCCCTCCAACTTTTTTTTTTTTTTTTTTTTTTTTTTTTGGTACTGGGGATTGAACCCAGAGGCACTTAACTGATGAGCCACATCCCCAGCCCTTTTTATATTTTAGTTAGAGATAGTGCCTAGCTGAGTTGCTTAGGCCTTCCTTAAGTTACCCAGCTGGCTTTGAATTTGCAATCCTTCTGCCTCAGCCTTCCAAGCCCCTGGGATTACAGGTCAAAGCCCTTTTCCTGGTACATAGCACATGGTACTTGCTCAGTAAAATGTTTATAAAATGTTTTACATAAACATACTCTCCCTTTAGAAAAAAAAAAAAAAACCTGAAATTTAATCAACTGAAATATCATTTTAACTCAAAGGTAGGCATACGTTGTAAGGTCCAACAATTGTTAAAGAGAGTATGTGAGAAGAATAAGGACCAGGGACCCCAGGACCATTTTCACACATGCCCAGGACTAAGAAAGTCAGTTTAAGAAAACTCCAGCATCAAGAAGCCTATAGCTGTGGGCTGGGGTTGTGGCTCAGTGGTAGAGCACTTGCCTTGCATGCATGAGGCACTGGGTTAGATCCTCAGCACCACATACAAAATACATAAATAAATAAAATAACAATTAAAAAAAAGAAGAAGCAGAAGCCTATAGCTGTGAGCTGCAATTGGAGAGATAAGCAGAGGCTTCTGCCAAGGCAACAGAAGGCATCAAAACTTCCATGGAATTCCTTAGAAAGGGTCCCACCCACCATTCAAGACAAGAGAGACCCAAGGTCATGGTGTGTGCTGGGCCTCTTGTGATGAGGGGCAGAAGGATTGGGGTACACTGTGAGGGTGAGAGCAGCACCACCTCCACAGCCAGGCCTTTCCAGACCCTGCTGGTAATACCCATTAGAGAGGTCAGCTCTCCTCTCCTACCTACCCAGGACAGGTGGAGACAGAGCAAGGAGGAACACCTGGATGCTTACCAGTCATCAGATGGGAAGCAGGAGTTGCTTCAGAGGCTCAGTAGCCACCAGATAAGTGATATCCAGGGAGCAGGAGACAACCATTTGAGACAAGATGGAGAGCTGGGCAATCAGATGACCAATGGCATTCCCCCAAAAGAGCCACAAAGCAATCTTGGTGGCTAACCACACCCTAAATTCAGAATCCCCCTTTTACATACAGAGTTGTGGGTTGTTTCTGGAAAGTGCCTGCCCAACCAGGGTCTACTCCCATTCTTTTCTCTGGGTGAAAGCACCGCTGCACATGTCTGCTCTCATAACCCATATATTTAGAATAGAAATTATGTGTGCCACTCTGGACCAATGCTTTTAAGTAATTATTGTGCCATGGCTCCCTCTTTCTCATTCCACTGGCTGGACACACAAGATGTCAAACTCTAGGGATAAACAGAACCACAGGATAGAAGAAGCCTGGGTGGGAATCATTCCACAAAAGAGATATCCACCAACCAGGAACCTCTCCCTGCCAGCGCCTGCACCAGCACAAAGTGAAACTAGGATCGGCGAGGGAGCTGCAGATAAGAATCACACACACTCACCAAAGGACAAGACAGGACTCCCCTTTTTATTCAGCTGACTCGGATATATATATATATATATATGCTAGGATGCCCTCTAACCCGGAAGTACTATAGGGTGCGCTAAAGTCTTACAGAGTGTTACTACTTTACTAATCTTGCGGTTTTACAGGAATGCGGAACTGTTACAAGAACACAGAACTATGGTCAAGCTACATGATTGAAAAACCTGATACTGTTGCACATTATGTACTGTGGGAACACCCAGGCCAGCTCTCTCCCACATCTCCCTGAATGGCTAAGAGCATAAATAAACTTCTATTGTGTTTGATATATTAGACCTTGTGGGATGTATTTGTGATAGCCACTAGCATTACCCCAATTCAGGTATTGGTCTAGGCCAAGTTACACACTGTGATTTCTGGAGCTAGGGATGGAACTGTGCCTAGATAAGGCTTGAATAAAGTTTAGTCCAAAGTGTGATTAGCAGAAACCTAGAGCTATCCTACTGTGACTATATAGATGTTTGCAAGGGACAGAAGACTTTTGTGGCAATTTTTACATAAAAAGGATGTATTCCTGCTTAAATTTTCTTCTCTCCAAGACACACCCAAGGACAATGTCCAGGGAAGAAATAATTCCCCTCCATTTCTTTTACTATCATATATGCCCCTAGGGAAGGCCATGCTTCCAAAACCTGGAACACCACCTGGCTGCTAAACAATTTAAAAGTTGATGAGTTTCCTTTTACAAAAAGCACCCTACACAATAACAAGGCCAGGAGATACAGCCATGGCCCAGAGCAGAGCCTACAAATTCCCCCAAGAATGTTGACTATTGTGTGTTTTCATGCAATTAAAAAAAGAAAAGAAAAAAAAAAAAAAAACCTAAGGATTTTAATAGGGGCTTGTAATTCTCTCTCTCTCTCTCTCTCTCTCTCACACACACACACACACACACACATACACACACACATACACACACACACACACACCTTTCAAGACGTTTGTCCTTTGAATTCCAGACTCAGATTACATCTATGAGGCAAGGTCCTGCATTTGGGTCCTGTAGATGGTTCAGAAATAAATACAAATCCTAGCACTTTGGGAGGCTGAGACAGGAGAATCACAAGTTCAAAGCCAACCTCAGCAAAAGCGAGGTGCTAAGCAACTCAGTGAGACCCTGTCTCTACATAAAACACAAAATAGGGCTGGGGATGTGGCTCAGTGGTTGAGTGCCCCTGAGTTCAATCCCCAGTACCAAAAAAAAAAAGAAAGAAAGAAATACAACAGGGTCCCCATCCTCCAGGCACTGACAGAATATAACTCTTACCTAAGTGATATAAAACAGAAAGATGCCCAATGTGTTACAGGAGCAAAAGAAAGGGAAGGGTTAATTCCAGACAGGATATTTGGGAGGGATAGAATGAACACCATGTGTGTAGAAGGAGGAGCCTTCAGAAGAGCAGACTGACAAAATAGTTCCGGTACAGGCCCCGAGACAGAAGAGGACAAAAGTTTACTTACACTGGATCCTCTTGCTTGAATAAGCATTTAGTGGTATAATCTCAAGGCAAGGGAATATTATGCTCTTAATAACTAAGCTTCTTGGCTTTTTCCTGTCCACAAAGATAAAAATGCAGTTTTTAAGCAATAAGCCTGCCACTGAGAACTGCCTAGGACATTGAGTAGATGAAGGGAGAGGCATAGTATAAAACAGCAAAGGACCAGGATACAGGGAGCCCAAGCCACAAATGGCCAAGGAGATAGAAGTGAAGGCTAGAAAATTCAAATAGCTTTGCGTAAATGAGCTATGAATCAGGTGGAGCCGTATCTCAGAGGTGCCAGACACCCAGTAGGCGTTCAGTAAATGCTTGCTGAATGAATGGCCCCTACGGTGTGCATACGCTTTGCCATGATAACCTGTGCCAGAAATACTGTTAAAAATTCATTGGTTCTGTCACCCTAATTTAGTGATTCATCCTCTATCCTTCCCACCCACATGCAATCAGAGCCCAGAAACTTCCCAGAGCTAAGCTAGAAAACATGCATTTATTTATTTATTTATTTTTTAAAATTTAAAGCCCTTTCCAAGCTGGAGTCCCATGCAGACCAAGCAATACTCTCCATTCAAGTTCCAACTCTGTCTTCCTTTCTCAGTCAGGATGGCACATCACTCAGATAAGCTACCCTTTTAATGGAGGACAATTTTTAAGTGCCTAGCATGGTGAGAACTATAAAATCATTTTCTATGAGTACATCTTTAAGGGTCTATATGCATAAATTACTTTCCCATAGTGCTCCAGAGCTCTAATTATTTTTTAATTTATACAAATACATGCAATTAAAGTGCGATTACAATGTAATTAAAATGCCAGTATAATTAAAATGCAGGAAGAAGAAAATTTATAAATCTGTTCATGAATTCCCTTGATTTCTTTTTGGGTTCCATTAATACCATGTATGATTACAGATTGTGAAAAGTCTTATTTCAGTTTGTAAGGCCATTCCACCAATCCATGTACCTTAACGTGTGAAATCTCATTTAGACCACAGAGTATATCTTATGATTGTTGAATGCAAACTGGCTAAAACTGTTGATTGACAAAGATATAGCCAAAAGAAAGAGTAAAAATCAAGTGCCTACCTTACAAAGGAATGAAAAATGCATGCAAATCTCAAGTCTTCCAGTATTTCTTAAATGTTGGCAGACTACATTTACATATTTCCCTTGCAAGAGCTGTGACCCTCTTTACCCTAATTTCTCTGTAGATGAAGACATTCAGTTAATAGAGACTGACCCGTGGCGCCAGCTGTACACAATAGACTTTTTTAAAACTGAAGATGATTTCTGCTAAAGGGCTTTCTTTTTTTAGCCTTATATAGATAGAAGCTTTCAATGGGAAGGGGGGCAGGGAGCCAAGCAGAAAGCAGTCTGGTGACATGCTAGAAACTCAAATCTAAAAGGCGAGATTTGATTAAATTATTTTTCATGCACAAACATTTATTGAGCACTTCTAGGCTCTGGGTATATAAAATAACACGTGCTCCTAATCCTCTAGGAAACTAAGACTGCAAAGAGAGAAAAGATATGTAAAAAGCTCATTGCTCTAACAATGGGATAAATGTTAACACATGGTCATATGCATTTTGAGGGTACAGAAAATGACGAATAATAGAGAGCTCTTTAGGAAGGAGAAAGCATTTGAGCTGTGTCTACATTGAACAGTCCCAGAGGGGGATTTTACTATTGTCTCAGTGACTGCTGCCCAAACTGGCATTTTGTGAGCAGAGGTCAGGCAAGCTAACCATCCACATACAGGGTCAGTTCCCCACACAAAGAATCGTCCTGCTTTTCCCAGGACTTAGAAATGTCAAATGTCGTGCCAGACATTTAGGAAGGGAAAAACCTGTTTATTATTATCTGAGCTTAGCAGTTAATTCAGCTTTATATACAAACCACAAAGGATATGTTCTGTTTTCTTTTGACATAATTCTAATACCCAGGAATATTTTCAAGTTTTTCAGGAATGCAATTATCTTATAAAATAAGAGAAAATTGCATTTTGTTTTATTTAGTATTTAGCATTCTTACATAAACATATCAATGATGTTTATTCTTTAATATTTTGATATAGTGCAAAAATCTGAATTTTTTCTTCAGTATTTGTCTTCTGATAGGAGTCACATTGTAATGCTTGCATAAATATGTCTATAATTTTCAGTTTCAACTTCTTGAAGCTGGAGCAGAACCAGAAGACAATTTCTAATTAACATGAGTCCCAAATCCCTACTTGTCCCCCTCCCCAATTTTTCTAGAATAATTTCTATATTTATTTGTGAGCATTTTTCTGGGATATGAAAGATCATGCAGTGCACAACTCTAGGGTATGTGCAATGCACTGGTCCTAGAAAATACCTGAGTGAATTTGCATAGAGTTTTTGCATCTCCAACTTGATACTGCCAAATAGTTTTTCACAAAAGCCATTTTATTTATCCCATTGGCAAAGCTCCTACAGCCTTGCTAAGGCTTGGAGCTATTAGGTAACCTTGAATCTTTGCTAATTTCATGGTAACATAATGGTGATCATTGTTGTTTTCACTTAAATTTTCTCAGATAACTAGTGAAGTAGGACATCTCTTATATATTTATTGGCCAGTCAGGTTTCACTCTCCGTAAAGTACCATTTGACATCTTTTCTCCATGTTTCTTGTAGTTACTTCTCAACTTTTTCTTATTGACTTATAAGAGCTCTAAATCTTTATGTGTGGTACACATATCCTTATGTGCATTACAAAACTTTTAAAACATCCCCAAGTTCTCTTCAATATCATTATTTTTTTACCTCATCAATGTTTATACTTATTCATGTCTCACCAATTTCTTGTGTCACTATTTCCTTTTGTTTCTCCTCCTACCTTTGGATTTAAGTTCTTTCTTGCTAAAGTTACTCTTCATAAGTTCTTGTAGTGAACCTCATTCTTCCTTATTTTTCTGAAAATGTCTTAATTGTTTTCTCACTTTTGAATGATAGTTTAGCCTGAGTAATTCTAGATCACAATTACTTTTCCTTCAGTGTTTTTTATACCAGTCTTCTGGATTCAAGCTTCACTTGTTAATATTAAAAACCTACTGTCTTTTTTTTTTAATATTTTTTTAGTTGTAGATGGACCCGATGTCTTTATTTTATTGCTTTGTATGTGGTGCTGAGGATCGAACACAGGGCCTCATGCATGCGAGGCAAGCGCTCTACCACTGAGCTACAATCCCAGCTCCAAAAAAAGACTACTGTCTTTTTAATGATCTATTCTTCTTATAACCTGACTATTCTTTCTGGTTTCTCTTAAAATGTGTTTTCTCTGTTGATTAGTTTCATGATAATATGTTTGCTTGTGGCCTTATTTATATTCTATTTATTTTGTCTTGTATTCATTATATCTCCAAATCATATTCTTATATCAATGTTGGAAAATTCTCATCCATTACATCTTCAAGAATTCTCTCTTCACTGCACTGCCTCATTCTTCTTTCTGAAACTGTTATTATGCCTATGTTAAATCTTCTCATTTCATCCTCAGTATTTCTAAATTTTTCTTCTATATTTCCTATTAGAAATTTCTTGCCTCAGTAGTGTAGTATTGCTTGCATTCAATTTCTCAGAAATGTTCTTTGAGAATGAATAAATATTTGGTGCTTCATTCAGTCCTATAGATTTATAGTAAACTCTTCAAAGAAAAACTCTGTATACGCTTTGAGGAAAAGCCACTTGCCTGAACATTGCATTGCACAAGGATCCCTGAAGTGTTCATAGGAAATAGCTTGAATCCATTCTCAAAAACTTCTCCAAACAACTACTTCAAAGGGATGAGATGAAGCACCCGCAGCTTACATGTCTTCTCCAAATCGCACAGTAATTGTCTTAGTGTCACAGTGATGCCAGTCACGGTAAAAACTTATGTGAGCATGAATTTCTACAAGTTTTTCAATACAGCTAGACACCATGAGTTCTGGGAAGGAATTCTCTCTTCCACAACAAGGATGCATTTTGTGATGTCTGGGTCCCAAGAATTATTGTCAGGTGACAGAGAGGTGTAAATGGTGGAAACATGAGGTTAAGAGAATAACTCTATAAATGGGCCCACTGTGCTGACCTCTACATGCTTTCTTTGCAAAAAGCAATTTACCTGCAGCCCTGCCTGGTCTAAGTAGACAGGATATGTCACATTCCTCAGCAAACCACCTGTTATCTGCAAGGAAATGCAGGCAGGAAATAACATTGATAAGAGGAACCTAAGTTACTTAGAAGGGAGTGAATTTTATGACCCTTTTTCACATACCAGATTCCAGAAGATAAGGATAAATTCTCCTAACCATAAAACCTGTACAAACTATTAAGAATCCAGTTAGAACCAGTCAGCAAAGGCCAAGGTGACATAGAGTTGTTTATGGCAGTGAAGACTTGAAAGTCTGATGTCACCCTGCTGTCAGTCAAAAGTCAAGAGATGGACCTGGGCAGGACTCTCTGGAAACTTCTCTGGGATACCCACTAAAAATGGAGAGACACATTGTCCCTTTCCTCTCTGAGAAGACCCATTCTTTCTCTTGAGGGTGTCCCCTTTCCATTTTCCTATTTCTTCTAATAAACTCAATTCTATTTGATTCATTTGCAAACATGTTTGGTCTTTTCATTGTCTTTCCTGTTACTCCGAGTGACATGACTGAAATCTTTCTGACTTGATCACAAGAATATGGGTTTGAAGGGGGGTCTCTGCACTGCCTCAACTTCTCAGAAATCTCCAGCTCTGTAACACTATGAAACAAATCTTTTAAAATCTCAAGAGTATATTGTATTCAGAATAATTTTTATATTTATAGCATATGAAGAACATGAAAAAAGTAGGAAAAAAAAGAGATGCTACTACTTAGAGCTCATTGGCCAACACGGCTATACTGGCACACAACTCAAATTCAAATACACTAAACAGCATCAAACATTTCCCTCACGACTCACACACCCCTTACTCCCCATTAATACAGTAGCCATTTTCAAGCATTCTATTTGATTCATCTGCAAACATGTTTGATCTTTTCATTGTATCTCATTTTTTCTTATTTTATGCTTTTATTTACATTTTTTTATTATTTTAGATGTAATTATTTTATCATTTCCATTGAGTTTTGTATTATCTGAAAGTCTGGGGAATTAATTCTCCTATTCATTCTACCAGGTGGCTCTCATTTACAGTAAATTGTTTCCTCATCTGTTTTGCAATTTTGGATTGTGAGCACCTCTCCAGCAAGTTTTGTTCTACTAAAGTCCTCTGTCAAAGGGTTGAGGGTCTGTTCCTCCAAAATGGTTACATTTGCTTCTGTGCAACTCATCCGCTCATAGGAATTTTTACTGCATCAGTGACTACAGTGGGCCCAGACAATGTGGCTATTATGATTTCAAAGCCTGACAGAGATTTTTCTTTTCTTTTTTTTTTTTCACTCACAGACATGAACAAATCACCATCCTCCTATGTTGGTGTGTGGATAACTCTTTTAGTGCATCGTCTCACAGAAGGTGCAGGTTTTCAAATTTCAGACTTTAAAGGAGAGTTTATTTCAAACTTTCTGCCTATACAAGACCAGTCCTCATTTCCTCCCCCTTGTATGCATTAAAGTCATCCTGCCATAACCTCCAGGGAAGATTTAACATCAGCTAAGAGTCATACTTCTTTGATTTATAGTTCCTTCTTTGTCACTGGGAACTGGCTGTTTCCATTTCCTCATAAACACAGTTATATATTTCTAAGAATTTTTATTACATTTTATCTAGCATGTATACAAGCTCTTAGAAGGATATTCAGATTGTTTGCCAGATTGCTGGTACCAGAAATTCTCAATTTAATTTCTTATATACAATTCGCTTTTTGCACTAATATCTCAATGCTTTAAATTTTCCTGAATTAAATTATGTAATTATAATAAGTTTAATTGAAATAAATAGATTTGAAAGTTCATACACACACACACACACACACACACATCTGATTCTTTGTGAGCATGCAACTGGTGTAAGCAGAAGTTTAGGGCATACTGGAAAGTCCTGCTAGCTGAGTATGTTTTGCAGACTATAGATAATAAACGGTATTTTTTACAGAAAACATAAGGAATATTGTGAATTCAATAAGGAGGCTAAATGGAAATTAATGGGAAGAGTATCTGCTATTGCTTTTAGGAACTGGACCATCAGAACTGATGAGAAATGAATCTAGAGAAATATCTTAGATTCATATCCTGATAGTATAAAAGTCATTCTGAAAAATTTAGCCTCCATCCTTTGGAAATGGTGGGAGAGAACATATAAAGTACATAGTCTTGTGAGTTTTGAATAAGAAAACAAATGAAACGTTCTGTGTGTAAAGATTAACACAAATGTAAGATATTTTCCCTATTATTTCAGTATCTATAAAATCTCCCCCACAAAACTAGAATTTAGTGAAGCAGTGTGAATATTCTAAAATTTATGACTGTAAGATTTAAGCCGCCTCAAGATTGTTGGAGACGCTCTGCATGGAATGCTCACCCATTTCTTTGTCTGTGGCACCTCAGTGAGTATCTCTGCCATTGCAGGGACTTCAGTTACACCCTCTCCAAAGAGGTTTGCCTCTCAGCCCTGATGACATTGGGGGAGGCGAATCTTCCTCCAAGTGCTTTCATTCCCTATGCCCTCTACCTCTATGGGCTATTTTCTTTCAAATTCTTTCTACCCTTTAGTAGTTAGGCCCCATTACTAGATAATAATTCTATATAGTGAACTTTCTCTATTCTAATTACTGTATTGGCTCTGTCTCCAAACTGGGTCCTGGTTGATGCACGTACTGAAATTTGAAGAAACTTCACTAGATCTCAAAATTACTCCTCAGAGTTTCCAGGGTGGTTGTAGTTGTTGTTTTCCACCAAAAGTAAGAGAATGATTTCAATACCCATATAAATCTCTTTTCTTAAAAGATTAAGAATCATTAATGCTAAAAACATACATGGTCAAGTAACTATTTCCCAGGGAAATTCTGACATATAATCACATAATGTGTACTCTTATGGCTATATATGTAATTTGTATAGAGTGCTGGTGTAAAGTTTATAAAACACAGATTGGGAGAGGGGATAGCCCAGGTAATGATGATTTAAAGCAAGATTAATCATCTATGGAACTAAGATAATATTCATAATTATGGTTCAAATTTGTTTGAAAAGTGTTAAAATTATTCAGTTAAAAAATTCTAATTTAATCATAAAATGAGCATAAAGGTCAGGAAGATAAAACATATATTTTAATAGCTGCTTTATAAAAGAAATATCCTTTTAACCAGAAACACAAGATCTCACACATAACATATTGTACCCATATTGTAGTGAGATAAATACTGCTCACAGCTAGAAACTCCAATCTTAATTTGTCTATTGAATTAAAATAAAAGCATCTATTCAAAGTTGCCTATTAGTATTGAAGTTTATACTGCTTCTCTGAATACATTTCTTAGAAAATATTAGGCGGTTAAAATGGAAAGTCTAGAAAAGAAAGTAGTAATTGCACATCAAAGCTATAGGTCACAAAGTTTCAGAACTTCAGCTTTTGTTTCCAAGCTAACATTAATTATATGAATCTAAATTTTCACATGTCCCCTTATGAATTCTTCTCCCCTAAATGTGAATCAATTGTAAAAAATAATTTTTTATACAGAGTCTTGAAAGATCTGATATTCTTTAAGGAACATTTTAAACAACAGATTCATCGAAACACAAAAATCACAAAGGTATTTGCATATTTTAAGATGTGTTCTTAACCACACCAACATCTATGTGAGTGTCTTTAGTTCTGACATTACTCTGAGACAAATGATGAAAAAGGGATGGTGTTCTCTTGGCAGAACCACAGCAATTTACTCAGAAATCTAGGGCCCTTGTAAATCTCAGAGTGGGACTGAAACTGCCTTCTTGTGGTCTTCATGGTATGAAAATCTTAATCAGTGCTATGAAAAGTGTAACTTTAAAATTCTTATTCCTGCTTCCAGTTGCTTTTTAATTTTAGTCCCCTTTTTCTTTGTTGTCTAAGCAGAAAGATTATAGCAGCATTTTAGTCTCTGATTTTTCCAGCAGCACATACATCCACTTTTCTTGTGGATCCATTCAGTGTCTGACTGACATTTGCATCTTATAGTAGTGACATGCTTCCTTCCTTACTATTACGGCTGCATTCAGCCTGGTGTCCACTTATTTTCCTTGCTTATTCATTGCTATTGTGATTGGTTGATCTTGGCCTCTCAGCTGTTAATGATCCTTTGAATGTATCTGGAACCAAAAGGATCTTGCTGATTTGTTTTTAATCATTCCATTGATTTTAGTTGCTTAACTTAAAACATGTTCATTTACTTTAAGAAAGAATTGCCCTGGATCTTTAAGAAGCTGGTTACCTCAGTAAAATTTTTTTTTAATTTTTTTTTTTTGGTTGTAGATGGACACAGTGTCTTTATTTCATTGCTTTGTATGTGGTGCTGAGGATCGAACCCAGGGCCTCACGCATGCGAGGCAAGCGCTCTACCGCTGAGCTACAATCCCAGCCACCTCAGTAGAATTTTGACACACACATTTGAGTGGGAAACCACAAATCTGGATCCAATTCACATCCTGAAAGTGCAAACATAATTTCTATATTATTTGCTTGTGAAGAGGGTTCCAGAAAGTTCTGGTTGTGCTTATCTGATTGGAGAAAGTATATTAGTGTGTTTCATGGGTAGAAAAATCTAGTGATGAGAAGCTAAGAACTTGTGTTGGTCGCTCCTGGTTGCCAAAATGTTTTAATTTCTCATAGTACTGAACTGGGTTCCTCTGAACCTATGCTTATCAAATGTTAATGTGCATACTAATTTCTTAGATCTTTTTAAAATATAGATTCTGATTCAGTAGGTCTAAGGTAGATCCTGAAATTTTACATTTCTAACAAGCTCCTAGGAGGCTCCACTTTGAGCAAACAGGTCTCTAAGTTATTCAAGCAAACCAAATAAGAAGAAAATGTATGTATGTGTTCTTCTAATAAATGGGCCTTAAGAGTAAATAAGTTTTTAAGGAGAAAAATCCTCTTTTCTGATAGAATGGCTTTCAGGGTCCATTTCTGGAAAATAGAAGTCAGAGGAAAAGTCATCAGAAAGATGAGTCTGAAGAGTTGCTGATATGGTTCCCTGGCAGGCAAGCCATGCAGCAGGCCTACTGGGCCCTGCCAAGGAGCTGCTACGGAGCAGCAGCCCAAGTGGATTGGAGAGCTGGGCTCCACGGAACTTGCCTGGCGGTTCTGAATCCTGGCAGGCCTGAGTTGTAGCGAGCCAGTCCTGAGGCCAGCCAAGGCAGCACGGCCTGCACACAGCGGGGAGACCCGCTGCAGAAGCATCTTCCATGTAGCGCTGCAGTTCCATTGGACAACCTCAATTTCCCACTTTGTGACCTGCCACAAGAAAATGAAAGTGGGGCAGACCTGAATGAAATTTGGGACTCAAAAATTAACCACTAGTATCAGTACATTTCCAAGCCCTAATTAGCATAAATTTGGACCAATATCAGTGAACCAAGTGCTATATAAAGCCCTAGACTAGCATATTCATATGGAGAAAAACCTGCCATGGGTCCCCTCTTGTGCTGCAAGAGTTCTATTCCTGTTCTTCAATAAATCCTAGGGTTACGCTCCCTCATCCTGATCTGTGGATTTTATTCTTCCAATTCAGGAAAGAAGAAGAAATTGAAGATGAGCTTCTGGGGTCTGCTGCAACACTGACAGGCATAGCCCACCACCACTGAGAGCTGCAACACTTCTTGGCTGCAGAGACCTGCTACTCCTTATGCAGACCTCACCTGCCAGCAGAAGCAGAAGAACTTTAGTCTCACCTACTAGCAAAAGCAAAGAATTGAGCTTGAGCTTCATCTCAAAACTCCAGTTTCATTGCTACAATGTGCATCTAATCATTCTATTCAGGTAACACTGAAAACTAATCTGCCTATTTCTACTTCTCCTTTGAACAAGCAATGGGAGAATCTAGCATCATGCCTATTGCCAGCAACACACTTAGGCTTAAAAACACACAGAGTGAATTTGCTGCACTTTCATATCACTGATAGGATATCAGAGGAGGGGCAAAACTTAATGCCTTTTCCCCCCTCACTGAATCCCCAGCAGGCCCTTTTTTTTCCCCCAAGAGACTTGGTGTTATGTGTTAATTCTATTGATACAGATGGTAGGCTAGGGAATGCAGAATGAGATATCGGGCAGGTCTATGGCTTGAGCCTTCATATTATATACCAGTAAAACTGATGTGGAAAAATCAACTTTCAATTTCCGCATTCTCCAAAAACCGTGGTAGAGTTATTAACCATTGCTTTCCCTGGGGCAGACAGGCTTGCAGCTGATCTTCTAGACAGCTGGCCAATGGGGAGGGGCAAGTGAGTACATGCCACCTCATGAGACTCATAATGAGAGCCATGGGGGACTTGATGCCCAAACAAATCTCTACCCCAGTTAGGTGGAGCCATCTTCAGTGGGGCCTCTGTAGGACCAAGGGTCAGGGAAGCATGTCCCTCCAACAGGGAGAGAGGCCTGCTGTGTTTCCTACAGCATGAAGTAACAACTGGTCAGTGCTTTAGGTTATATCCTGTGCCCACATTCACTGTGCCTATTATTTATTGTCATCTTTCAATCAACGTGCAACCCCTTTCTCCCTGCTAGCTAACCTATGTGTTACCCAGAGCTTCATTCTGCTATTTAGAAGACACATTCTGATGTCCTCCATGAGGTAGTGCCTGGCCTCCCCCAGCTAAAGCTTCCCAACCACACAGGCAGTGGTAGCAAAAGGAGGGGTCGAGAACACAGGCTGCAAGGCAGACAGACCCAACCAGGATCCAGTTATGTGACTGCTGGTTTTTGCATCTATAAAATAAAGATAATTCTTACTTCATGTGATTGTTGAAAGAACTAAATGAAATAATGCACACAAGAGACCGTGTCTGGCACAGCATAAGAGTTCAATAAATTGATATTATTTTGTTGTTATTGTTATAATTATAATTTCTAAATATCCCTTCTGAGCTTCTTCCCAATATTTTCAACTACCCATTGTTCTCTCTCCCTAGATATCCTTTATGGATAAATCAAATTCAGTGAAAACAAACCCTTTAGCATTCTCAGGAAATTGATTACTTTTTTCCCCTTACCTTCACATTTCACCTACTATTATCTTTATGTACAAATAATATATCTAGAAGTCACCTTTGCTTTCTGTTTCTTCTTCATTTCCACATTAAACATGTTATCCATTCTATCTTTTTAATTCATAAATGCCTCCCTCTCCCTCCATTCCAATTGGCACTGTCCTGGTGTTCACTTTCCACTTTCTCTTTCTGCCAAAGATCCTTGGTACAGATTCCACAAATGTTTCCAAGTGATCCCAATGTAAATACTCTGTCCTATTGTGTCATAACCACATTAGCACTTGTTGAACTATGTTCTCATTTTTGAGTCAAGAAATAGAGCCTCCCCACTGGCATCTGGCCTTGGGTCACTGTCCTAAATCATGTGTTACTCTGCCACTGGAGGAATCATTTTTAAAAACAAATCTATCATGTAAATAAGTTCAGTGGCTTCCTATTACCACAAGCTCCACTTAAAGTGTAGAAAATAATCCATTATCAATCCTAACCTCCTTTTCAAGCTCTGTCTCCTGCCAAACCCTTACATGCATCATTTTATACACTCTAGACAGAGGCAGGGTTTCTCAAATATGAAGATTTAAGGGCACACAGTTCAACCCATAACAAGGCACAGAGTCTTCCACTTGTCACCATGGATCCCTTCTCTTTGGTGAGACATCCAAAACATTTCTCTCAAGGACATACAGCTACTCTTGGCTCTGCCATGGACTTGTTACAGAACAATTCCCTCCAGGTCTGACTCCTACTAGGCTTTAAGTGTCTCTCTCTCTAGACTGAGCTACACAGGAACAGGTCAACCGTTTACTTCTTTCTGTTGACAACATGTAATGGATCTTCTATTAAAGTTTAGTGAATAATGAGCTGGCATGGAAAGAGGGAGTCCTGGACTCAGTTTAGAAGGGAGATGAAGAACATTCATTGGTGTTTTTCAGTAGAGGGGAGTGTAACATTTCAAATACCAACAGGCTTTATAAATCAAATCATGTCATTCTTTTCGCTCCTGTAATAGGAAGGACACCAAGAATTATACAATCACCATTAGAAACTCAGCCAAATAAATATATGTTTAGGGTGAAAAAATATATCAGAAAGGCCCTAGTGAACATTATGTACAGGCTCTTAAAAAACATATGAAAGGAAGTGATGGCCAATGTCCAGGTCATTTGCATAAGGTTTTGGGCAACCAGTGGAACTTGGGTGACTTGAGGAAGACTCACAGCCCCATGGAGAAAGATATGAGTGGGCATTCTTCTATGAGAGGTGAGAACGAAGGGGGTGTTAAAAGGGATGCCTTTTTCTCCAAACCAGTTCTATTGGACGGGTGGTATATTTGTTTGCTATGCCATAACAGGGTGGCTTAACCAATAGAAATTTATTGTGTCACAGTGCTGGATGCTAGAAATCCAAAATCAAGATGTTAGCAAGGTTAACATCTTCAGGTTCTGAGGCTCTGAGGGATAATTTATTGCACACCTCTCTCCTAACTTCTGGTGGTTTGCTAACAAACTTTGGCACTCATTGCCTTCTGTTGCTTTGCCAGGATCTCTGCCTAAATCTTCACATGACCTTCACCAGGGCCAAGTATGTATGTAAAAATCCCCTTTGGGGGGTGGGGGGGTGGGGGTGGGACAGGTACCAGGGATTGAACTCAGGGGCACTCAACCACTGAGCCACATCCCCAGCCCTATTTTGTGTTTTATGTAGAGACAGGGTCTCACTGAGTTGCTTAGTGCATCGCTTTTGCTGAGACTGGCTTTGAACTCACAATCCTTCTACCTCAACTTCCTAAACAGCTGGGATTACAGGCATGCGCTACTGCTCCCAGCCCAAATCTTCCTTTTTTATAAGGACACTGGTCATATTGCATTAAAGGCTCACACTATTCCAGTATGACTTCATACTAACTTAACCAATTATAATTGTAACAATCCTATTTCCAAATAAGGTCATCTTCTAAGGTACTTGGCGTTGAAACTTCGAAATATGAAGCTCTGAGGGGACACGTTTCAATCCACATTGAATGTGTCCATCCACATTAAATGGTGTCCATCCCAAATGTTATTCTCCCAGCATCTTGATTCTGTTTGTGAAAGACTTACCAGAAAGATCTTGGGGAAAAAAGGGGGTAGGAGATGACTATCAAACACTGTCAATTAAGCATTCATTACTGTGAACCTGTGCCAGTTGAGTGGAGGGACCCCTTGGAAAAGCATTGTGCCAACTGGCTTACCTAAGTCCCAAGGTGTTTGAGTGGGATTGATGAGTCACTGAAATGAAAGTCCTGTCTAATTCTTTGTATCCAAATTCAAGTTATGCATAACAATGTAGACTGTTTAGAGAGAGAGAAGAATTTGACCAAGTAGTGTCTCCACCATAATTTATGGAAGAGGAAATCAAGACCCAGAGGGGGCCTACATACTATGATTTAGAAAAAAGAAAACCAGACCAAGGAGCAGGACAACTCTTGTTTTTTGTTTTTGTTTTTGTTTTTAATTTTTATATTTTTACTCATTCTTTTTTTTTATATATTTATTTGTATGTGGTGCTGAGGTCGAACCCAGTGCCTCACACATGCTAGGCAAGCACTCTACCACTGAGCCACAGCCCCAGCCCAACTCTTGTTTTTTTAAGTTCATGTTCTGACACTAATTCAAGGATCTTAGGAAAACCACTTCATCTCTCTAAGCTTCACTGTCCTTATTTTAAAATATGATGCATCCTTTACAAGGGGGCTTGATTGATTAAAGGAGACGATGGATGTAAAAGTACCACTTAACTCTAAGAGATGGTTCTATGAATCATAAGTACAATGATCAAATCCTATCACTTTTTATTTTGTACTGGGAATTGAACTCAGGGGCACTCGACCACTGAGCCACATCCCCAGCCCTATTTTGTATTTTATTTAGAGACAGGGTCTCACTGAGTTGCTTAGTGCCTCACCTTTGCTGAGGCTGGCTTTGAACTCACAATCCTCCTATCTCAGCCTCCCAGGCTGCTGGGATTATAGGTGTGTTGCCACAGCACCTGGCTAAATTCTATCACTTTTTAAATGTACAGGTAGGATTTGTTGCATGAATGAATGTCCAGATCTCAACTCGGAATACTGACTTCTTGAAGCCTTGAAAATTAGACTTCCATGTGTTCTGATTTATAGCCAAACAACCTCACAATCATAGAGACAATAGATTTGTGAAGGCAGCATCTCTATATTCAGGAGAAACTCCATGGTTATGTTCTAGGCAACCTATTAGAAAGACCATATACCCTGGCAAAACTCATAAGAGTTTTCTGCACATTGGTTCTCCAGGACCTAAGGAAGCCTCTCTGGGTGCTGACTACATCTGTTACACTTCTCAAGGAATGAGCAAGTGAACCCAAAAAACAAATCCATAACAACCAGCATCAGCCTCCACAGTGATTACTCCATGGCTGTGGGAGAGATCTTTGTACTCACTATGATGGCTGAATGTTATTACTGTATATTACAAGCTCTGACCTGGGGTTTCTTTCTCCATCCGGTGACTCACTCTTTTTCTTAGTACCAATGACATTGTTTCTTGTAGACTGATCAAAATGTTCATATGAACTCTGTCACTTTAGTACTCCACCAAATAGAGACTGGGAAAAGGAAGTCAATTTTAGTGCAAATGGGAGAAATTGGCCCAATTATAAGATATATCCAAACAGGATGTCGTAAAGGGGCATCCTAAAGGGAAATCATCCTTTAAAACATAGACAATACTCATCATTCTAAATCTGTGGCATCAGTCTTAGGTTAATTGGGCAACAATGTTTTATCCAAACCAGTGATGTTTAAGAAATCATTAGATCCTGGAGGATGTACTTTACAATGCTAAAATAAACCTAAGTTATTGGGCCCCGAAGAGCATAAGCGATAATCATTTTTTTATTTGATCAAAATGGTTTGCAATTATTCCTGCTGGGAGATTTATCCATTTGCATCTTGCAGTCAGTTTTAGAATTTCATCTCTTTGATCTTGCCATAATATCATGATTAATTGATTGATTCAAGGGCTCAAGAGTCAATAAACTCAGTATTTGTTATTATTTATTATTTAGCTGTCCCCAGTGTGCTGGCTGGCATTCAGAGGCCAAAGAAAATATAGTCCACTCTCACAGCTTCTTAAAGAATTGATTATGTAGGGAGAAAAGAAAAGAAAACTCTCTTTTTTGTTCCATTATGTAAATACTAGTGGGGAAAAGATAACCAGAAATGCATCTGTATTTATGAGTCATTAACATGTGCTAAAGGTCTGGGCCAGTTTCTCCCATTTGCATTGTTGCTCACTTTAAATTGAATTTCTGATTTACATATATTTATGTGGATCCACATTTCTGTCTGTACCTGCATCTGAAATGAAAGCTCCCACTTCAGTTATTTCTCACATTGTAAAAGTGATTTCATTTGGGCAATGTTTAAGAAACACACAAAATTATAAAAAATGAGAGATAAAATTGTGCTCAGTTCAGAAGAGTAAAAAATAAGTAAGCCCAGGGATGTTGATTGTGTCCTGGTGACCAAGGCCTCTTCCACCTGAATAAACACTGCTTCACAGATGGACTTAGCAGTAGCAAAGAATGGGTCACTGATCACAAGAAAATGTAAGCTTCTCATGATGCTCCAATTTGCTGTCAGAGTTCTGGGCATCACGGTCAAGTTCACCAAATGGGAGGTATCAAGGTAAATCAACGAGTAACCAACTTCACGAGACAATTCTCCAATCATGCATTTTAAAATAAATTATCACTGAAACACATACCTTACAAGAGGATGACTTGCTTAGTAAATAATGTCCCGCATGGTTATTATAGCCTTATCCAATGATGAACACAATGGCAGGATGATTATCTGATGGCCATTGACATTTTACAAGGGATTAAATAAAGACAGAGAGAGCTTAGTGAATTTTTTTCCGAGGCTAAAATGAAGTCCATATTAGCAATAAAATATAAAAACCTTCACTCAGGATTTTCAGAGAACTCTCTCCGTAGGCCACTTTCTAATCACAAACTGTCAATTTCTATAGAAATGCTGTTACACAAATATGCTACTCTCACTTGAAGCTCCAGGAGAGATGTTTGCATAATCCAAAAATGGAATTCATCACCAAAGACCCAATAAAAACCCAAAGGTGTAAGGATGCCACTGAGCTAAGATTGATGCTATGTCCTAAAAGCACCAGCTGTGTAAAATATGAAACCATCCACCCTGCTGCTGTCCCAATGGAACCTGATGAGAGGCACTTGCAATACCACATGTCCTGCATGACAGGCGAGACAACAATGGTCGACCAGATGTTCTTTTCCTTCTCATTTGCATGGTTAAGACATATGGTAACTGGGAAAAATGAAGTCATCCCTTAAGCAGTGATATGAATGGCTTGAAATATAATTATTTTAAATCATAGACCCCACACCTGTCATGAATTACTGGTGTTTGAACCTCTGAAAGCAAACATGCTAAGTATAACCTAGCATGACACCTTATGTCATATGGTGTTTTTTTAATGCCTTACCACACATTTGCCATCACTGAAATAAACCATAGTTCTTTGGATAGTTCAAGATTGCATAGTTTTATCTGGAGAAAAGGTCTGGTTTCTTTACACATGTTAAACTTGGGAGTATTTCAACACTTGGAATAGCAATATTTGGATGTCAGTGAGATCTAGATTTCAGCACCAAGGGATGATTTGGTATATAAAACATCTGGTGTGTTTGTGAGAGCATATCATATTTAAATCAGCAATTTCTATGTCTCTTCTGGTTAAATAGGCCATTTAGTAGTAAAATGAGTTTATGGTTTATATACCTTTTTGAAGGCTAAAGTAAGACTAACATATAGTTTTAAAGGTTGCCATAAGTAAAAAAAATAACAGCAAGATAAGAAAAAAGAGAAAAGAAATTTGCTTGCCATTTTGAGAATACAAGCAGCCAGACCCCGGCTCTAACTTATTACAGCTGATTCTAACTCTCAAAGATACAGAAAACAAAATCTTACAGTGATTTATGGAGCACAAATAAAACCAAATCCCTGAAATTTGACTTTTTTGAGAATTACCATGGAGTATATAGAATTGAAACTGTTTTCTTGGATTAGAAAGAGGCAAGAAAAAGCCATTTATTCTTTATTCTTGCAACATATTTGATTTCCAGAGCAAGAAACTGTGCTACACAATATGGTTTTGACAGATCTCCTAAAATTACACTGATGTCAACACCTTATATATGCCTTAAAGAAATACTATAAACAAGGTACATTAAAGGAGATTACCATGTATAAAACATATTCTAATTGATTTATATAATGCCTCCTTTGGTGTAAGTCATCACACGGTTGTATATTGAAGCCAGTATATGAGCCACACCAAAGAAGGGACATAAGTTTTGAAGTTTTATTCTCATGTAAGATGTGGTTCGAAATGAGTAGAGCTTCTAGATTGGAAATATACTTCTGAAACAGTGAGAATGAAAATTTGGAAGGGTAGATCACAAGAGATATCTGGCAAAATCCAAGGAAACCATGCAATAGCTTCTATAGTGGAAAAGTAAAGGGGGAAGGGCTTAACTGTGCCAGGCATGTCATAATCAAACACCATTAGGCCAATCTCTACTGATACCAGTATACATAATGAATATGAGATCTCCAGTAGATTTAAGTGAGTGCTTGACAATACAAGCAGAATTCTGAAGTTCAATCAAGAGCCAGTTTGGATAGAGTAGGAGACTAAATGGCCTTTCCACATGATGGAAGCACAGCCATGGCTGCAGATGAGAAGACACAACCAAGACAACAACCATGCTACATCCAGGTGACTCCAGGCAAAATTGTGAACCTGCTGTGAATTTTATCACTCACTCACAATCGCTGTCTCAGTGCTCTGTTTTGTTTTTCATTTTCAGTGTCTCCTTCCTGACAATATTTGGTGTTTTCCCTACCACCCATCACCACATGCCAATATGCTATTCCCCGGTGGAACTGCGCTGCCTTTCCAAGCACACCATCCCCTGTTGTAGGATACTAGAAGATACTTTATTCAAAATGAGGAATTTCCCCTCTATTCCTAATTTACTGGAAGGTTTTCGTTTTGTTTTTATCATGAGTGAGTGTTGAATTTTGCCAAATGCTTTTTCTGTGTCAATTGATATGATCATATGGTTTTTCCTTTTGAGCTTGTTGATGTGAAACACGTGCATTTTTTTAGTGTTGGATTAGCCTTCATTTGCTTTTAAAGACATGAATAGGGAAACAAAACTATATTCAATTAATACAATAAGTAAGAAAAGCCACCTCAACATTTTCTGACATATGAGAGATTGGAAAAGTTTACTAATATTACTTTAATGTGAGAGGGCATAAAATCATTTGACTTACAAAGATAAAAATAGACTATTGCTATGTCTTATTATAAAAAATATTTTAATTCTTAGCTGAAGTATAAAAGCTCTAGGATTCTTTAAATTCTCTTTTCATGGAAAAAATCTCTTACTTCCTGTACTAGAATATCAAGGGTATAAAATAGTATTTTATTTTGAAAAACCACAAAAAATGTTTTGTTTATTTATTTTTATTTTTAGCAGGAAATGGTTCACTGTGAAGGCGCTACATCACCAATTTGTAATTTGACTATTACTTCTAATATTTTAAAAATCTTACTGCATTTCTCTGTTAGAAGTATAAACAGGATAGTACTTAGTGTTTGCTCAACAAGACAGATAAAATGGACCCCATATCTGAGTATTTTAGTTAGCTTTTTGTTGCTGGCACTAAAATACCTAACAAGAACAACTTAGATGGGCTTGGGGTATAGCCCAGTAGTAGAGCACTTGCCTAGCATGTGTGAGGCACTGGGTTCGATCTTCAGCAGCACATAAAAATAAATTTAAAAAATAAAGATATTGTGTCCATCTACAACTAAAAAATAAGAAGAAGAAGAACTTTAAAAAAGAAAAGAACAACGTAGAGGAGAAAAAGTTTCCTTGAAGCTCATGGTTTCAGATCGCAGTTCATAGATGGCTGATTCCATTGCTCTGGGCCCAAGTGAGGCCACATATCATGGGGGGGAAACGAGAAAGCTGCTCCCCTCGTGGCACAGTCAGAAAGCAGAGAGAGTGGTAGAAGTGAAGAAGGAAGGAGCCACAGGAAAAACAACCCTTCCAGGGCACACTCCCAATGACCCACCTCCTCCAGCCAGACTCCTAACTGCCTATATAGTTACCACCTAGTCAGTCCATTCAAACTAGGATGAACTGATCAAGTTACAGCTCTCACAATCTAATTATTTCACCTCTGAATATTCCTATGTTAACAGGAGATTTGGGGGAGCACCATAACACTGGCCTTGTTCACAGATTCAAGTCCCCTCTGTTAAACTAATTTGTAATGAAATATTAATAAAGCATTCAAGGGTATTAACATTCCAGGGAATATTTGTATTTTGTTTTCTTATACTCAGAGCTCTCTTCTGGAGGTGAACCTCCAAGTTGAATTTTCAGGCACTTGACAGAATACATGTAGATCAGGGCAGTACAGCTGTAGAGCATTTGGGGTACCTCAGACACCCCATGTGGTTGATTGCCAAATTCAATGACATATAAGGCTTTTCAGTGTCCCTAGGTAGCTGGTTGGGGGTTTGGGGGAGGGGGTTGTTTTTAAATTTTATCCTGAGGTTTTAGTCGCAGTTAGTGGGAAGGATTGACTATGGTGAACTTACACTGCCATAGCAAAATGTAAACTCTCAACAGCTCACTTCACAAATGAGCAAGAAGGCCTGGGGAGATGGACAAGAATGACAGCAATTCCTTTTTATGATTGACAAAGCTCTTCCTCATAAATGGCCCGTTACATTGCTCTGGGCCCAAGGTGAGGCAGCACATCATGGGAGAAAGACAGGGAGAGAGAGAGAGAGAGAGGAAGGGAGGGAGGGAAGGGGCCATATTTCACCCTCACAGTAATAAGTAGTGTGGTAGCCTTATAATGGCACAGATTCCAGCAAGTTGCAAGTTATCTTACAAAATTATGACTGTGCTTAGCATTTTATTTTATTTTTCTACCGTTGTTCCAGATTTATACAAGCAATATAGCCCAACAGACAATGCAGAAGGATGCGGATTTACAATGTTAGAACATAAATTTGCAATTAAATAGAAAAATTTTAAGAGAGGTCTCAAACTGGGACCAAACACACTACAGACAACCTATACTTTCCTAAAGGTATCCAAGGGTGAAGTTGGGAATGAAGCCAAAAGTCATGCTGTGCAGAAATGAAAGAAAGGGAATTTGGATCAAAACAAGTAGAGGGTTATTACCGGACACCTTTATCCCTATGCTAGACACATCAACATAGGAGAAGCCAGGATATCAGAGATAAAAGGCTGTTCTCCATTTGTAAAATAAGATTCTCTTCATTTCTTAGTTTTACTCATGATGTCTTCTATTTCTATCTACTTTTTTCCCCCTCAGAGCATTTACATATACCCAATCTCATTTTGATGAGATTGATGAGACAAGCCCTTGCTTTTCTGTTTACAGGTTTTTATTGCCACCTTTACAAGGGATAAACTGAAGCACAGAGAGTTTGAGTACTTTACTCAAGGTCACACAGCTAGTTTGGAAATGAGCAGGACTTTGGACTTTAATAGAACATAAATCAGACTAGATCTTCAAAATGTAGTATAGCAGATTAAACATGGCACAGTGATGCATCCATAGGACTGTGTCCTAGATTCCATCAAATGATAGTAAAGGGATTGAAAAGATTTCAAATGACTGGTTATGGAGATATCAGCAGACCAGAGATTTCAACAAATATTTAAACAATGGTAAAGGAATGGAAGTATGATTCTGATACAGCAAGAAGGATGAAGGTATAGCTAATCTATTGAAACGAGGGGAATACTGAAAAGACATGAGGCCTTTTGGTACACAAAACCACAGTAAGTCCATGACATGAAAGCACAAGTGGGCAGAGACAGCAGAAGTCACTTCAGGGCAGCCCACAAGGCATGGCAACAAATCTATACACAATTTTCCCTGCACCACTACTTCTGCTCCAAACTGGGACCACAGAATTCTTTTCTGGGGAAATTGATCCCAACTCTTAGTGGCCACCACATTATGTGTCAGTGAAGGAAGGCAAACATGAAGTAAAAATAATGAGATTGAGTGAAAATCTGTATTGTGAACGGTGGGACTTCTCAGTCTCTTTTCATGACTCTGGTTCAAAAAAAAAAAAAGTAGACAATCTTAACTTCCCAGATAGAAGGCAAAGATTCTTCTCTAAAGAAACTGAATAGCTAAAAACAAAACCAAAAACAGCATCAATAAAAGCAATTAAAACCAAAAAGTGTCCTCAGATATTGGTGAAGGGTGAAAGAGGAAACTCAGATTTTCAGGGTTAAGGCTGACATTCCGTCTGGCCATCCTACACAGGAATCCTACAAACCTACAAGCCTTCCCCACACACAGAGATACATACATCCCCACACACAGAGAGATTTCAATCTCCTTTAAATGTCTCACTCTAAATCCAAATGGACAGTCTAGACTGGCCTGACATTGGAAGAAGCCCTTCAATATGAGGACAAAAGTAGGCAAAGAGAATACACACAGCAACTATGAATAATATCCTCAGAAAGATAAGGAAAAACTTTCAATTTTTGCTGCTGCAGAAAAATTAAAGTGTTTGTTGGGGTGGGAGAATTGTGGAGAATTAGAAAAACACATAGAGATTCTTAGAAATTAAAAACATCCTGTGGAGTGATATTGACCAAATGATGTTGTTTTATTGTGTATTGTGTGTATGTACTAATATGTAACAATAAATCCCATCAGTATGTACAACTATAATGCACCAATAAAAATGTGAGAAAAAAATAAAATATTGTTCCTCCATGTCTCCCCTCCCAAAATCATAGCAAAATGAAAGAGTTGGTAAATAAAGTGAAAAAATAGAGGGGAGATGAAAAACAAATAGATGAAGAGATAGACAAAGGGAGAACAAGGGTGAAAAAAATTAGAAGATAATCCAAGGACCTTGTGTTTAACAGGAGCTCTAGAAAGAGAGAACAGAATAAAAAGTAGGGAGGAGATTATGAAAGATTTAATTTTCCCATAACAAAGTTCTCCAGAACTAAAATATATGTCTCTGTAAAACAATTGATCTCAATAAATGAGAAAAGACCTACAGAAAGGCACTGTTGGGACTCAGAACATGATACCCCAAAGTATAGCACCCTAACATTCTGAGTGCTTGTGAGGTGCAGGTTCTTTGTTTCACAGATCCAAAGACAATGGAGGGTGAGAATAAAGTAACAGAATTTATTTTTGAAACAGAAAGGAAGTGGAGCTCCCACAAGGGAGGGGTCCCAAGACAGGGTTGCCGATGGGTTGCTACTATCTAGGAGTTTATGTGGTTGCTACTATCTAGGAGTTGCTGGAGGTGAGCTTTAAAGCCACTGGCTAATGACTTGAACGGGAGTTGCTACATCCAATCAGGAGTCCTGTCCAATCAGGATATTGATCATGTGCTGATCACCTGCTTGATCATATGCTGTCTGGCTCATAAGATACTTTACACATGAAGTGGGGCATCTCAGGATACAAAACAAGGAATTGTTGCAAACGAGGTCCCCGCCCTAACTATGTAGCATATCTCTGGTTCCTTTGGAGAGAATCAGAGCAAGGTCTTTCTGGTCTTCCTCTGCCCTCCCATCTCCCACCCTTCTTCCTTGCCCAAAGTGACTCACAGAAAGAATTCCTCTCACCCAAAGCAAGCATAAAACTTAGAAAGGTCACTGTCTCCTTATCCCTCATTTCAGAGGGTTCCTACTACATGCCAGGGGAGAGAAATGCTATACAAAGAAACCAAGAAGCATCTGAACAGACAGGCCCTGCTGGAATTTCCTCACTTGATCTATCGCCGTTACATCATTTGTCCAATCACATTTCTACACAAGTGCCCATTCTTCATCAAACCTAAGCATAGAAATAGACAGTGTTCCCTGGGTCTTTGGCTGAAGACTCCCATGTCAACGTGAAATGTCTGAAGGCTCCCATGTCACATGAAACCTGAACGAATGTATGACAATGTAACCGTGAATCCCACTATTATGTGTAATTATAGTGCACCCATTTAAAAATATGGAAAAACTTGATTAAATAAATTTTCAATGCTTTCTTTTTTGTTATCCTGTCTTTTGCTATAGAACTGGTAGCCTTTGATCCCTATGAAGGGTGAAGAAAGGTATCACACCTTTCCACCCCTAGAGCACATTGTTGTAAAATGTTAGAACATCAGATATAAAGGGGAAAAAATTAAGCTTCAGAGAGGAAAAATGGATTGTTCACAAATAATTATGAACCAGAATGACATCAGACTTCTCAATAGCCATTACGTAAAACAGAAGAAACTACAGCAGTGACTTCATAATTCAAAATGAAAGTCTACTCCCAAACTATCAATGATTTTGAGCATAAAATAAAGATATTTTCAGATGTTCATATCTCAGAATTTATACTTTCTTCCTACTACTTATCATGGGCTGCTGAAGGCACACTAGCAAATGAAGAAGGGAAGTCCCTGGAGAAAACCTTCACAAAAGAAGGCAGACAATCCTTCCCCTAACTACAAGTAGAGTCCAAAAATAGAGAGATACATACAGACTAGAAAGGAAAGACAAAGAACTCCAGGAGGAACATTTTGAAAAAGAAAAGGTGGGATTGATTTGTTGGAGGATATAGAAAATATTGATGAGTATGTGTGACAGGAACATAGAAGCATTTGGAGAAAAATGACGATATGCAGAAAGGAAACAAATGAAAACAAGACAAGTATGAACTCCAAAAGGGTTGTATAAGAGGCACTGTGTGACATATTACTGTGCAGTGAACAATATTTCCACAGTCATGATATCTAAGTGTTGATGAATAACATGAACAAAATTTGTGATATTACTATTTGGGAAACCTGGGGTCTATGAAGTGAGGATGTTTACACAAGAGTAAGTCTTCATTTACTGCAACAAGAAACTAAAAGGTCATGTCCAAAGCAACAAATCAGAACTATAATCATAATAAGAACTATAAAGTCATAGAAATATGACTTTAAAATAGAGAAGAAAGACCTATATTTGAAAGTGGTTGACCCTAAGGTTAGGATTTAGTGTTGAATGGTATGGGACAGGTTAATATAATTTTTCATTTTAAGCCTTAATATATATTTTGATTGAAATATTAATTTTTAAATAATTTTCAAAATCATAGTTTGATTCTCTCTTTCAAAAAATGGGGGGAGGGGTTTCCAGCTGCATCTTTCTCAGCAGAACTAACTAGTGACCTAGATATATTCAGGGTTAAGGAATCCCCCAGTCAGGGTATCCTAACCAGTGGGAGCCAAACACAGTTAACTTGACCCAATGCAGAGCCTTAGTCCTCCAAAATAAGGAGAATCCACCATGTGCAGCACACAGGCTATTCCCCAGAACTGTTCTCACTCCAGCTTCTCCATAGACTCCAGCCTGAGCACTACAGAGGTGGAAATAACTAGCAAAAATCACAAGAATTACTTCACTCAAGATTCTGCAGGGGAGCTCAACCCAAAGATAGCCATGTCTTAGAATCCCTCCAGCAGAGTGTGCCCAGAAGTGGGGAGATGTTTCCCTTCGTCAGCTGGGCACCTTGAGGATTCTAGCACACTGGGAGACTGAGGAACTAGAAGTGGACAAGCCTTCAGAGACTGCTCAGAGCAGGGAAGGAGTCTATGAGGATAAACTGAATGACATGATCTCTGACTAAATTTGCTTATGAGCACCTTAGCCATCTCTCAGGGACACCCAAATCCCCATGGGGCATTTTATAGTCACCTAATAGCCTGTGTGAGGAGATGGGGAAAGACAGACAAGTACAGGATCTTCTAACTTACATGTCCTCATTGTCTTCAAGGGCCAGAAATCTGGAGAAGCAGAAGTCCCTGAGTGTGCTCCCACGTGCTAATTCAGGCACCTAATTCAGGCACCTAGTTCAGGCAGAGATTCTCATCCGGCCAGCTCAGGGTGCTTCTTTTAGGAGCAGCCTCTGTTGGAGGGGTCCTCAAGATCCTCTGAATCTGGAAGACAGAGAGAACAGAATGCTCAGCAACTGCCCAGGCCTTCCAGAAACTCTGAGGCAAGACTTATGACTTCCAACCCCACCTGAGACAGCTCTACCAGGTCTGAAAAAGGGACTATGAGCAGAGGGCAAGATCATGGCCATCAGCTGCAGGAACATGGCCTGAGTTCCACAGCTTGAAAAGAACCAAGGACCCTAATAAAGTGAGTTTTCAGCTTTAGCGCCTGCTTCTTTCCATTTGGGGGCTCTGGGCACATCTTCACCTTGACCAACCAAAGCCAAGGTGTGCTCCTGGTGCCTGGGTACTTAGGAGGAAACTTTCATCACTTCCCAAGGGGCAAAGCAGAACTTCTGAGCCTCTTCTTCCCGCTGTTGGTTCTGCTGTTTCAAAGGACAAAGGGAGATTTTCTCCTAAGGATTATTTCTGTTTCTAAAACAGCAGGGATCCTCTGAGAGCCCTCATTGATGTACCTGCCCTGCCCTCCCTCTAGCCCACATGTTCCAATATTTAATGATCAATCCACCTCTAAGGAAAGTCCCCTATTATAGACATTCCAAAATGTCAAGGACCAAGCCTTAAACATCTATTCTACAGTACCCAAAGCACCAACCCAGCCCAAGTACACAGCACTCAATAAATATGACTTCACCCAAATGGTTAGTTTTATAAAGAAGCTGGAAAATATCATGTTAGGAGGAGAAAACAAAGCAAAGAGAAATCTACACATTCTTCAAAGTGTTTTCCATATGTGCCCCCCCTTCCTTTTCAACTGCTTCTCTACCTCCATGCTTACTAAAAATACATACATAAGACTCTCTTAGAAACCAAACATTAAGAATAACATTTTCAAGAGGTTTTGTTTGCTTTTTTCCTCCCAACAAAGCTTGGCTGCCTGTGCAGGGTGTAAATTTACAGCTGACAATTCTCTGCCAGAAGTTCTTTTGGATGTTTACAGCTGTGAAATACAATCTTCAGGTGACTATGCATTCCCCTTCCTGCTCCCAATCTAATTTCATCCAGCAGTCTGTGTTCCTGACAACCTAACTCACCACAAGAATAATGAAGCAACAAGAATATTTATTTGGATTTACACTCCCCCTTTCACCTAAGGGTCCCTGAGCAACTTCAAACAGCTGAGATGATGCCAAACCATGAATCTCTCCAACTTTGATTTAGAAGCTAAAAAAGGATTCAGTCTGCTGTGTGTAATTCTTTGGCAAAAAAAAAAAAAAAAAAAATCATACACTTCTCCATAAATGGAAACAGTGAATCCTAGTTCTTCTTCAAAAATCTTCTTTTCCCTCTTTAAACCTTTGTTGTTGGGAAATAAATCATCAAAATAACATAGACCCCCCACCCTAAATTGTGTTATTTTTGCTTTGAAGATCTTTTTTGCCAAATGTAAGTATACAATAAAAATTGTCTTTCTACTTTGCAAGATTCAGTAAAACAATTTTTAATTGGAATGTTTAAGAAATGGGAAAATTTGCATAATTGTTTAGTTAAATAGAAATCTTACCTCCCTTCCATTCCCTTATTTTTTTAAACATTTGCACTTTCATTTTTCCATGAATTATAGCTATTTCTTGACTTGTTATCCTCCTCTCCTAGACCGGAAGTATGTAAAAATAAGACTTGCGTATTCGTGCCCCTCTTCTCTTTATAAACCGGTTTTTCTCATAGTGCATTATGCTGATAATATATAGATCTGTGAAGAATTGATTCATTTCTGAGTTGTGTCCTTGAGTTAAAATCTCCAGAATATATTATGACCCCATATCTGCATTAGGGTGCAAATGATGGGGAGGAGAGCAAATGTCCAAACCTGTGGTGCTAACCACACTTAGAATTGGGACCAAGGAACCAAAGTAACTCGACCTAAGAACAGAGGTCCCAGCACTCTCGCTGTAGCCCACTGTACCAAGCATAAGAGGGGAATTCCTCAGGGATCTTGAATAATTTCAGCCCTACTGCTAGGCAGATAAAATGCTGATCCTCTTAAAAAAGCTTGGCTCTTAGTCATCAATTAAATCTAAATTACAAATCCACTCTGTGTCAGACTTTGTGCTGGAGGTGAGGTCATAAGAATGTAGAATGCACTGTTCTGCCTCCCAAACACTTGTAGTTCAGGATGGGAGACACTCAGATAAACAGGTAAGAGAGGGAAAAAACACCTGAAGTGGCACAACATAGTCTTGAACAAGGTGCAAGAGGCTCCACCAGAACCCAGTCTGCCCAATGCTTCCTCCTAGCCACAGGCTCACCATAAGACACTAGGCTCAGTACCCACTTGCCCTCCTCTTGCATGTGCTGTCACTCACCGTCTTGTTGCATCACAGCTGGGGCCCTACCTTGTGTTCTGGCGTGCTCTCAGTGGTGCTTTTTTTTCTTTCTTCCTTTTTTTTTTTTTTAAATATGTATCCTCGGACAACTTGCTGGCTTCTTCCCTGGATGCCATCTTTCTGTTCTCTCCTGGCTCCATACTCTGTAGCCCACAGGCCCGTTTTTTTTGTTGTTGTTGTTTGTTTTGTTTTGTTGTTTTGGTTTTGTTTTTTTCTCTTCTTCCTTTAACAATGTGACTAGAAAGAATTTTAAGATATTAGTCTTTTTCTTTTCTCCCTGTGTTTTTCTTTCCCCCAATTCAAGCTGATACTAGTCTTGAAACTTCATAACCTCAGGAAGGCATGCATCATGGCCCCAAACCAAAATAGCCAGTAAATCCATGTCACCTTTTTTGCCCCCTGAAAACATGTTTAAATCCTTAAGAGAACTTGGTGTTTAGGGGAAAAAATGGGAAGCAATGTAGTATGGGCTTCATCCTTCCTTTCTTTTCTGACCCTTCCCAGAGGAAAAAGGAAAGGGAAGAGACAGATCAAGGACCCAGAGCAGCCAGGCCTCCTTTGATTCACAGTGTTGATAGCAAAACCCCAAGGCCTGGTGGAACTTTAAGCTAGGCGGACAAAGTCATGGGCAGCATCACTTGGCATGGTTGTGGCAGAGGGAAAGAACAGCAGTCTTGGAAGTAAACTGCAGGGATGGATGACCAAGGACCAGATCATCAGTCTGCACCCTGATGCCTTGACACTGAATAAGAGGAGGGTAAAGTCAAATAAACGGCATTACATTTCTCTCAGATTAAAAGGAAGAGTGCTCAGTATGAACTTAAATTGACTTATAGGTGCTAAAAACCTGTGATACCTAACATGTCTGAATAGTGTGGGCTGATTCATTCTAGCCTGAATGTTCTTGTTCATTTCCAGGTCTTTTTATACTATTTAGTTCCAGATCTCAATCTCAGTTCTCTTTCTCTGAAATTCAGGCTGATATTTCAAACTGCTTTCTAAATATTTCACTTCAAATATGTCATGTGCTAAACTGACTTCTCTTTGACTCTCTACCACCCTACTTTACCAACCCAATTCTCTCCCCCCATTTTCTTCTCTAATAACATTAGAGTCCACTTAAACTAGAAACCATCAGAGAAACAAGTAAGAGAGTTAAGAGCAAGAAAACATGTTATGTGGTACAAAATGAAGGGGGCTTCATCTGAACTCAATTTGACCAATACTTTCCCACCCACATCAATCAACTTAACCTCAGGAGTCTTGTTCAAATACAGCCTTTCCTCTCCACTGCCTCTGACACAGCCACTTTCCAGACCCTCATCATCTGCTTCTTATATTCATTTAACAGCTTCCTCTCTAACATTTGCATTATCGGAATCTCTCCCTCCCTGTCCAAGGCATCCAAGTCCTTGGCTCTTCTGGCTTCCCAATAGAGAAAGACCGTATTGGGCATACACACACATGCACACAAGAGTCTTACCACTCTTCCATGACCCAAGAGTGACTATTGCTAAGCAATCGTTCAGGAATCAGGAAGCTATGATTAGGTCTGGATGATAAACCAGCATAAAACAAAAAGCATTAAGGAAGTAAGATAGAGGCAAAACTCTTATGATTGCCTTCTAGAATTTTCTTATGGTGCCAAAACAACAACAACAAAACACAACAACAACCCTAGAGAGCTTGTCACTTAAAATAGAGGTCAAAGTAAGGGCTGGGGCCTCAGCGCAGTGGTAGAGCACTTGCCTAACGTGGGAATCCCTAATACTGCAACAGAAAAGGATAAAGGTCAAAGTGAACAACAACTAGGCTTCCAGGGCCCATAAGGCTGCTCTGACCAGCCCTCCAAGAGTCCTTGGCCACTTTCATGGTGTTTATAATGCTGCTGCTCTCACAGGGATTTCTGTAAGTACAAAAGTAAGAGTGGAGGGACAGAGTGCTATACAAAAATGTAAAGAATGTTTTTTTTTTCTAAATAAATATTCATTCTCTACTATCTTTTACAATTCAAAATTCCTTAGCAGAACACAACTCACAGAGGTTCTATCTTATGCAAAAAAAAAAAAAAAAAAAAAAGGAAATGCCACATACCCATGACAATCCAAAGAATTTTTTAATAAGAGAATGTTGGGAAATGGCAGGGTATATTTTCCTAAGAACATGAGAATCCATATGAATTCAGAAACATTGCACTGCAATTGTTATCACCAGGGCAGCCCTGGTGTGTCTTGGCTGAATTTTTAATATTCTATCTTTTTAATCTTGCATGACTCTACTTGGCAGAGTCACTCCAAAAAGAACAGACGCTTAATAAACGTTTGAGGCTGAGGACTAGCAGTTTGTGAAGCTTGCTGTCCATTAAGTAATTGTAGGTTAGGCTCAATAAAATGTTTTACGGAGGCTAATATATCCACGGTGAGGCCTCATTAAATATGATACTGTTTTTATGGCCCCTTCAGCATAAAAAACAAATAACCCATCCTTATCTCCCAGTGACTACCTCATTCCCCAATCTACCTCTCCCTTACCTTGTATTATAGATAGGATTGTGGAGCTGGTTCTATAAAGTAAAAGAGTAAAACTGATTGTGTGCTGCTTACCAGAGTACTGGTACATTACAAGGAATAAAGTTTTATTTCAGTATTCCCCAAACTGTGTCCTATGGAACATTAGTTCTGTAATATAACATGTCATGAAAAACAGGAAGCATCCATGGCAGGCTCTTCCATGAGCAGATAGGTTTGGGAAACAATCAGTTCACCAAAGATTAGCAGTTTTCTTTTCTGCAGAATATTTAGAGACTTTAATAGGCCAAAGTGCTCTGAGCATCTCCAAGAAGGGAATATTGTAAGTAGACTGCCACTAAAACTACCTGAACATAGAACTTGTTTTTTGTAGAACACAGTTCAAAGAACACTAATGTTCCACAGAACACAGTTTACAAGAGGCTGTTTTATTTAATAAAGCCAAGTAACCAATGACAACCAGCTTGATAGTTTCCAGAACATTGTATTTCTCATTGGAAAGTCCTAAACAAGGGAACTTCCCCCACAAACAATATCATTACGAGAAGCAGGAAACAAAATCATCTGCAAATGAAGTTTTGAGTAAAACACATTAAGATTTCACTGCAGCATGAGGATTCATAATTCAATATTTGAAACCATTGTTTCTCTTATCGAGGACAGGAAACAGAATTGACAAAGGAGAATGCCATATTTTCTATACTTTGCTGCAGAATGACAAGTCCCACTGAAGCAAAGGAAGGAAAATATTTAAAAACATAACATCCAGTATAGATACTGTCCATATTCACCCTTACAATTATAAAAAGCATCATAAGAATAGCAAGATTATTAAGCCAAGCACTACAGCAAGAGTGGTCAGAGTGACCAAGAACAGGAGTAGTGTTGTGAGAAGCCTCCAGTGGGACTCTAGGCTGTCATTAGATGCTGATGGTATCCCTCCTGCATTCCCCTCACCTGGATGGTGCACTCATCCCTCACCTGCCATGAGTGTTGGTTGCTGGAGGTTCCAAGGCTTTCTCCCAAGAGAATCGCTTTATGGAATTAGAGCCACCTTATCCAGGAGGTTACATCCTGGGGTTACATCCTTCCATCTACCCCAGGGAAGCTCAGAACCAGTGAATGACTGAAATGGGCTACAAAAGTCTGGCCTCCTTTCTTTTTTTTTTTTTTTTTTTTTGGTACTGGGGGTTGAACTCAGGGGTATTCGACCACTGAGCCACATCCCCTGCCCTATATTGTGTTTTATTTAGAGACAGGGTCTCACTGAGTTGCTTAGCGCCTCGCCATTGCTGAGGCTGGCTTTGAACTCACGATTCTCCTGTCTCAGCCTCCCTAAGTGCTGGAATTACAGGCTTGTGCCACCGCGCCCGGCTTGGCCTCCTTTCTTTAAGATAAGACCAGCTATTTGGTGCAATCCATTTCCCAGTGCTCTGGGTGGTATCAGGCCAAAACTGGCTGCCAGCTGGAAACACTGCCTATTTTGTTCTTTGCCTTGCCTTAGCCTATTTCTCTTACTCTTTCTCTTGAAATCACTTCAAAAAAAATCAGTTGCAGCCGAGCGCAGTGGCGCAAGCCTGTAATCCCAGCTTAGGGAGACCGAGACAGGAGAATTGCGAGTTCAAAGCCAGCCTCAGCAACGGCAAGGCGCTAAGCAACTCAGTGAAACTCTGTCTCTAAACAAAATACAAAATAGAGCTGGGGATGTGGCTCAGTGGTCGAGTGCCCCTGAGTTCAATCCCTGGTACCAAAAAAAAAAAAAAAATCAGTTGCACCCAAATGCCCATCTGAGGCTCTGCTTCTTGAGAACCCAGTTAAGACAGATAGTTTCGAACTTCAGATTTAAAGAGACATTCTTTCTCTTGTTTACAATATCAACATAGTTCACAATAGCCAGTTTCCATCCCTATTTCAGGAACCTTAGAGTATGGTATAATAAGAGGCCCTAGATCAGTATTTCACATATGTGGTTCTGGACAGTGCACTTTGGAGCTACTATGGTTTTACTAAAAAATGTAGACTCCCCAAGGCTCACACCAAAACTATGGACTCCAAATCTCTGAAGGCGAGATCTGAGGATTGATTGTGTTTTATGACAAGAGTCCCAAGTCCCTCTGATGCACACTGAATTTTAAGAATGACCATCAAAAGGTCACAAGTTAGCCAGCCTGCTCCCTTCCTTCCCTGTGGTAACTGAGAAACATTCAAGGCAAGTTGACGAGTCTTCTTACCTGCTACCTCTGAGAGAAAACAATGTAGGAAATTCCAAATGTAAATTCCCAATATAATCTATGGAAGGAGAGAAAAAAAGAAACCCAAGCAGATTATTGTCTTGGCTAATGACAAATGACTTCAAAATGTGGATTTTGTTTCATTCCTTTAAAATTGAAAAATGTCATTTGAGATGACACTCTCTAAATAGATAAGTTGAAGAAGCTATGTTTGATCATCTAAAATCAATTATTTCCAAGCATTTAGGAGCTAAGGGAAGGGGGGGAATCCAAAAATATCTTTTCAAAGTGCCATGCAGAAAAGATTTACAGTAGCTTATAAACATCTAAATTGCCACATTTATTCATCTTACAAAAGTTGACTGTTGTTTTAGAGTTATTTACCTAAAAAGTCTCAGATCTCTGAGTACACAGTGAAAACACACCACTAAATACTGTGTTTTTCCATACTTCTGACAAGCTTGTGACAGCCACAGCTGAGTGCCAGTACCTCAACCAGCAGGACAATCAAAATTAACCACAGGTATAAGTGAATGACAGTAGATCAAACAGAGATCCAATAGCAGATCTGTCCTCTACCAGGGAACCACAATGGGGACAAGAGAATGAAAGGTGGGTGGAACTAGCTTCCTGGGGAATGATGTTTACTAAGCAGCAGGTGATCCAAGCCTAGACTGCTTGACAGGCAAACTTTTGTCTTTCTCGTGGTTATTGGCTTTTGCAGGAGGTTGGGGAAGATTTTTCATTTGATTTTTTTGGCCCAAGGGAAATAAAGTGATCTTGATTCCATGCCAACAGGAGCAAGTGCCCATTTCCTCACTGGCTGACATTTCTTAATGACCATCTCGGCAGGGATCCCCAAATGAATCAACCACCCCTGAAAGGCTCACCCACCCCTAGAAGATGTTCCTAATAATTATCTAGTGCTTGGCTAATAGAGAATGACAGGACACACTTCTAATCAAAGTGAAGCACTTTTTCAAGTCCCAGGTGTCCAAAAAGCTACCTGGCAGGTAGAGATTGGGTCACTCAATGTTGTTTTCTCCTGCAAGTTAAAAACAAGTACAGCATGATGGTAAATCTAAAGACAAAACTCAAAAGAGAAGTTAAAGCCTACAAGTTACAAAAATATTTTTAAGAAAACCTGCAGCAACCATAAAGCATTGCAAATAACATATTTTTTATGGAAAGGATCAATTCTATGGATAGTTTCCAAAGCATACACTTTCTAAGTCCACAGCACTTCTAGTTGTGTCATTTCAAAAAGAACTCAAAGTTCTCTGGACAATGTGCTATCAGAGTAGCTTGTTTTGGGCAAGAAGTTTTAATACATCATTTCATGGGATTATCATAGAGATACCTGCTGCCACAGCTGCAAATCTTGGCCTTGAATTTGAATATCATAATCGACTCTGTTGGTGTACCACAGCCAAGATTGATATATTCAAACAGATACTGAAAAATAAGGAGAAGGAGGAAGAGGACTATTTGGGGGAAAGACCCTGGAAATGACAATGGTAAAATAAATTAATGCTCCAGAATCCTATCAGAATGTAGTCCCATTGTCCTGACAATTTCGGGGAAATTAGGGAGAGACATACAATTGTAAACTCATCTTTTCAACATGAATTCCTAAAGACACAAGGAAAAATCATCAAATTATCTATTTGATGGAATCCAGAGAAGCATAAGATTCCAATAACCTTCATGGCTCCATGAAGAACCAGCCTGGGAGGATCCATATAGTTCTTCTACCACAGGGTTGATCTACATGTTGTATACAGAAAGAAGGAAGAATTCGCGCTTTTTTCCTCACAAGATTCAATTCTAATATGCATGATATTCTTATCAATTACTTAACACCATATTTTGGTCAAAAACCAGACCAAATTATTATTATCAGGGGCTTGATGTCAATCTAGGCACCATAGGATATCATGGAATTGAAGGCGTAGATTAAAATTTTACACCTCAATCCTTCAGATGATGCAAAGTCAAGTGGAGCTGTTTAAAAGCCATAGGATCCTAGTTAAAGGGGCCAATAACAAAAATAGAAAAATAAAAGGAAAAAAAGAAGGAGGAAAGTAAATTCAACTTATTAGTCATCAAGGAAGCACAAACTAAGATCACATGTGATATCATTACCTGCCACCAGAATGGCTAACATGAAAAAGACTGACAATACAAAGTACTGGTGAAGCTGTAGAGCTCTAAGAACTTTCAAACTCACAGGGGTGTAAAAACTATTTGGCAATGTCTAGAAAGCTGAAACACACATTTCTAATCCCATTATCCCACTTCAAAGTCTGTACCCAACAGAAATAGTTATACATGTTCACCAATATTTTTTACTTTCAGGTATTTATGAAGAGTATTGCTATGAATATTCTTCACAGACTGTTCAAAATTTAGAAGCAGGCAAAACTAACTAATGATGCTAGAAATGAGAATGTTGTTACCATTGGGGAGGAGGGAAGGCTTTTGGGTGCAGTTGATATTCTATTTATTAATCTAGATATTGGTTATACAGGAGTGTTCAATTAATGAAAATACATTGAGCTGTGTGTTTTTAAAAGTGATGTATGCTATATGCTTTAGACTGAATTTTATTCCCCCAAAAAATCCTATATCAAAGTCCTAATCCCAATGTGATGGTATTTATAGATAGGATCTTTGAGAGGTATTTAGGTTTAGAAGAAGTCATGAGGATGGGGCCCTCATGACGGGATTTCTGCCCTTGTAAAAAGCTTATTCTCTGTCCTCCTACCTCCTCCCTCCCTCCTTCTGTCATATGAGGATACAGCAAGAAGGAAACAGTCTCCAAGCCTGGAAAGGACCCTCATCAGGAGCTAAATCAGTTAGCACTTTGATTTTGAACTTCTTAGCATCCAGAACTATGAGAAATGAATATCTGTTAAGTCACACCATCTATGGTATTTTGTATATAGCATCCTAAGCAAACTAATGCATTATACTTTGATAAAAAATTTACTTACAACAAAACAGCAAAAACAAAAACAATCCTAAACCATTTAAAATATACTCCATCGAAAATAGAATACAAGCCGGGTATGGCATGCCTATAAATCCCAGTGGTTCTGGGGACTGAGACAGGAGGATCATGAGTTCAAAGCCAGCCTCAGCAATGACGAGGCACTAAGCTACTCAGTGAGACCCTGTCTCTAAATAAAATACAAAATAGGGCTGAGGATATGGCTCACTGGTTGAGTGCCCCTTGGTTTAATCCCTGGTTACCCCCCCCCAAAAAAAACCAGAATACACTTGAAAAGCATGTTTTCAGTATAGCACCTTGTAATATTATCAAGGGATGGGTGCTGAGACTTCTTCAAATCCCCCAAATTTCAAATACCACAGTAGAGAAATATAAAACTCCATAAGGATGCTGTACAAGGATGGGACAGGGGCTTACTACATGCCTAGTTCTCGACAGCAGCCTTGCAGTTGTCAAAACTAAAATCTGTGCTTCAGTAAAATAAAAAATACTTATTTGGGGACACACACACACACACACACACACACACAATTCCATTAAAGCAATGTCCAAATGCCAAGTCAGTATTTAGCAAAAAAAAAAAAAAAAAAAAGCAAAACAGGCAGAAAAAGTCATAGGGTCACAAACTGAATATTAATGGGAACTGAAATATCTTTTTGGAAAAATTAAGATTAAATATGCCATATATTCCTGGTTAATAGAACTTGGAGTTTTGTATGAGAAAACAATTCAATGTCTTATTGTGCAAGGATGGGAACTAATGATTTGGTCATCCCAGACCAGACGCTCACTAAAGGATTTAGCCTGGGGGGAAAAATGTTAGCAAATTATGGAAACCATGAAATCTTTCAAAAATAACACTTGTGAGCAAAACCTATAGGTATCCAAGTGGTTAGCTACCAGAAAGACAGCTATGCCATGTCCTTAAGAGAAGTGCAGACTGCCAGGTTTAACCTGGCTTCACCACCTCGCAGCTCCACCCACCTGACCTTGGGCAAGTTACTTATCATTTGCATGACCTGGTTTCCTCATCAGTTTGCTGGGTGATAGTAATTATCCCCCATGGGATTCTTGTGAGTCAACTGAGTTAACACTGAAGTGTGCCTTTAGGTATGTAAGCAATATACACAGAAAGACTACTATTATAGAACAAGAAATAATTTTGATATTCCTAGAGCTAGTAAATGGGACTCAACAAATAGTTTTCCCTTCCAGGCTTAGAGTAGAGATAAAGAAATGGGAAGCAAAGCCAGCTGTGGGATGGGATTATGGGCTCCCCAGCACCCAAAACATTTCTCTCACTCTCTCAGACACACCAGAAATTCCTGAACACCTTCCATAACCAGAAAGGCTTGAAGTGGCAACAGCCTTTTAAAACAGATCTTCGAATTTCACTTTATTCACACTATTATGTAAATGCTGCCAGGAGCTCTAATTTGAGAACTGGAATACAGAGTTTTCTGAGGTACTGGCCACTTAAAAGTAGAAAAGATCATTTCAAGACCCTGGCAAGTGGAAGGAACCTGGAAAGATGTTGGAGACCAATGTCATAATTTTTTTCTGTAATAAGACCAAAAACAAAGAGAATTATTCCTTTGTGCAAAAGAAAATTTAAAGAAATTACCTGAGTACCAGAGGTTCCCTCAAAATCATTTCTCCTCAGGTATTTATGCCAAGTGAAGTGCTTTAGACTTTAGTTACTAGACAGTGGTTACAACTCCATAGGTGCTGTGCTTGTGTAAATTCAAGTTTACCATTCAACACTAAGACTAACAAAGAAAGTTAGAGGGAAATGCATAAGCAATTTTAACTCTAAAAAAGATGAAAACCTTTGGAAGCACAGATATCTGTTTTTACATATGTTAAGTATGCATATGGAATATGATTTAAAACAATCACTTGTTGGCTAACACATACCTTTAGGAATAGATCTAGAGCTAGCTATTAGAGATGATTTAATTAACTGACTATGTAAATGACAACCATAAAACTTAGAACATCTTTGAGAACTTTATTTATTTATCATCAACAAAAGATTATGGAGCCCTTCCCCAAGTGGTTGTTTGGTCCTAGAACCTAACTTTGGACTGTGCCTGCCTAAAGCAATGAGCCATCTCTCCATGCCTCTGGAGATCCTTTCGAGGTCCGTGGTTCTGCAGTAAGGACACAACTTACAAGAAGGGAAATCAACATGAGAAGAAAGCCCCTCCATTGAACACCCATCTAATGCAGATTCTCCACATCATCCTTTCTTGGGAGTTAAGGACCGTTGTTCCCTCTTAATTCAGGAAAAATGAATATACAAATATAAATCTCCTACCCTGACTCCACAAAGAAGAAATGAAATCAGACAATTTCTCCTTCTGGTATTGAATTAAGAGTCATTAAAAGTAAAAGGTTGGTAGAAAAAACTATGGCAATACAGAGCCCTAAAGTAATCAACAAGATAAGAAGAGAAAGAAATGGAGTAAGTAAAAGTGAGCCAAGGAGATCCCAGGTAAATGCAGAAACCTTTAATGAAACACCCAACCCAAGAAAAATGCATTTTCCTGCTGCAGTAGCAGATCGAAGTTACATTTTTCAGTGGTCATGATCTATATTTCTGTGCAATAAAGAAGGCCAAGCAAAGAGGATTTTTCCATAAGGTAATTAAGGTATAACATGGATTAGGAGGAAAATAAAATGACTCTTTTATCTTCTTTTATGTAAATATTTCCCCTAATATACCACCTGCTGGAAGCCTCTGGCAGAATATGATTACAAAAAACTTCTGTGAAGCAATTTTCTGTATTCCTGAGAAATTCAGTCAAAAGTGGGACAGCCCTTGAGTTATCCAAGATGTTATCTCAAACCATTGCTTTGCCCTATTTTTAAAGACATGCCCCAGAAATTTCCCTGTACTGGTTTTCCTGTTAGGTGAGAAGAATTACTTTAGTTTTAACTTTGGATCTGAAATCTAATCAGTAAACAAATAACCTTTCCACTTCCAAGTCTAAATCTTCTCAGATGTCCTCACCCTGTCACTTTCATGCAAGCCTGCCCCATGGCCCTTTCAACACATACACTCACAGTACCTAAAATATACCCTTAACTAGGTTATTCTCCCTATGGTAGCACCTTTTTCCCTCCTTTGCACCCACTCAAATTCCAGACCTTTAAGACTGAACTCAAACTCAACCTCTCCAGGTAACTGCTGGATGAAACCCAGTCCACTCCCTTAACATTCAAGCATCAAGGTCAAATCCAGAGAAAACAAATTCCACCACCAATGGTGGTCATGAACACTGATTCTTTTTAACATTACTAGAAATAACATGGCCTGTAGGAGTATGTGGTTCTCGGTTCTCCCAGCCCCAACCCATGTTTCTGCTCATACCTACCCCCATGCTCTCCCTCTGCCCCCCCAAACACAAACAGGCTGATCAAGAGCAGGAAGCTGAATAGTTTGTATCACTTATCCCTTGACTTTTCCCCTATCTTTCCTAGGTGACCAAAAATATTGTATTTGTAGTGCCAAAGTTATTGAACAAATAAATATTTGTTTGCCTTTTCTTTGATAGCTACAGACAGAAGGACATGGCAACTGAACTGCCTGAACACCTGATCCAGTAGGCACCTAAACTGTCAATACCAGTGGTTTTCTTGAGGGTGGTTGTCTTTGGGAGTGGGAGCTGCAGCAGGAAATATTTTAGTGATTTTACATAGAAGGTTACACAGGATTTTCACAAAACATCTGCTTGATTCTCTCCATGGATCAAGGAGCAGGACCTGTGGCTAGCCTAGCTTTCTGGCCCATCAGCATGAGGACATACTCTTTAGGCAGGCTGCTCCTTCATTCTCTATCAGTTACTTCTCTATAAAAAACATAGAAATAACTGTTGGAATGCTTTGTAGCACCCATCATGGCATTTATCACACCGTCCAGTGATTATTCATCTATATGAGAGTCTCTCAAAATTAAAATTGCCAGAATTAGCAAATTAAAACATAGATGCTAGTTAAATTTAAATTTCACATAAATGATGAGTAATTTTTTAGAATAAAAAGTTCTAAATAGTGCATGTGATATACCTTTACTTTTAAAGACTGTTCATTGTTTCTCTGAAATTCAGATTTTGTCCTGTATTTTATATGACAAGCCTATTCACATAGACCAGGACCATTATTTTATCTGTAACACCCACCTTATGACTTGCTTGGTACACAGTGGGCACCCCATAAATGTGCATGTTGGATGTACACCAATGGTTTCTATGCAATGTTTAAATGGCATCGGGTTGCACTGAAAGTTAAACCTGCACAATAGAAAGCACAAAAATGTTTATCCATTAGCCTGATCAGCATGAGTAGATCCATCTTAAAAGAAGAAAGATGCTATTCAGAAAGAGTAAATGAGAACGTTTGCCCATTTAGAATACCAACATTTTTAAGTGATTCCTTTCAACAACATTATAGAGACCTAGAAAAGCAATGATCCAGTTCAGAGGGAAGGCCACAGTCACATGTCGCTGCCTACACATGTAGCTTTCTAATCAGGCAACGCTTCATGGCTTCATTTTCCTGAGGCTTCCTTATATTCCTTCCTCCTACCCCAAAATATATTCTTCAAGTCATATTTCTCTAAAACAGAGATAAGAAATGGGAAAATCTACCACCATGGAGTTGGAATGAGATAAGAGAAATAAGCTGTCATGATTCTGGTTTAGCAATGGAGAAAGGAATTAAGAACCCGATATGTTTCGTAGGTGGAAAGATGAATACAGAGGATAAAGAATATAGAAAAGTTTCTTTAGGTCTGAAGTGCACACTGAGAAAAACATGAAAACACAGCAAAATATTCAAGGCTACAGAGATCTCGGCAAAGCACTCCTTCATTGTGACAATACATTTTTACAGAATCGCAGATCAAAGTTTCTTCATGAAGAATTCTTTATTAAATCTTCAGATTCTTAAGTCTCCTCAGTACTCTATCTGTCATCTTAACAAAACATCTTTTACATTGTTATTGACCATAACTATTCTTAAAATTCAAATGCTATATGCAAATTGGTTGAAAGGAAATGGACTGCAGAAAGCATAAAAAATGAGCCTGTACAACTCAGTGCTCAAAACACCATTTAAAAAAAAAAAAACATTATTTACTTCCCCCCTCAAATAATTAGCTTTGTGGAGCTGGTGATATAGCTCAGAGGTAGTGCACTTACCTAGCATGAGTGAGATCCTGAGTTCAATCCCCAACACTATGAAAGAAGAGAAAAGGAAAGAAAGAAAAAAAAAGGAAGTTTTATCATACTGAATATTTATCTAGGAGAGGAAGATCAAGTCATACGTGAAGGAACATGGTTTGTATACTATCCCTGACCTTCAGTAGCTGCGAACTCTGGAACAAATTATTTCATTTCTCTGGCTTTGTTTTAAAATGCAGGTATACTGCTTACTACAGGGTGAACATCAGTTAACATCTGTAGAACACCTAGCACAGTTCCCAGGTCATATCTGGTTTTTGTTTCCTTATTCCTTTATATTCAGTACCTCATTGCCAATGCCACCACCGTCACCACCAACACCATCATCATCACGTGCTATATGCAAATTGCTCTTCATACCTCCATTATAGAGTATGGCAAATGGAGCATGCTGGTCTCTAATCTGTTGATTCTCAAGGCCTTGGCCCCTTTATTACACCACTTTGCCTTTAAGAATAAAATTTCTTCCATGGACATCTCTTTACTTTGGGCTCATATTGTCTCTATGCTTTGGTGAGTCAGAAGATTCATTGACATTTAATAGCAAAAAGGCCTTCAGAGACATGAGAATGAACAACACCCCCCCACCCCATGGAAATCAGTTGAGGAATTTTGCATTTTCTGAACATCAGTGAATAATGATCTCCCCCAAAACAAGCAAGAGCATTGCTCAAATCCAGAGTCCTGCTGACAGAATGGCAAGGAACATTTGGAGAGGAGAGGCACCTGGTGTGGATGATTAGGGCCCAAGGGAAGAAAGCAAACACTTCCTGTAGCAGCTGGAAGTCAATTATCTAGGCTGAAAACGAATGAGATTTTGGAATATTGTTTACAAAAATTAAAGAAGAAATACCTCTGGAGTTCAGGTCTTTTTAAATCAACACATTTTGTTTCCTGTTTAAAACCAAATGTTTCAGACCTCAAAAAATGGCATCCCCAAACTTACTCTTCAGATATGCTCACACAGGTGCACAAAAATGTTTAGACATAGAAATGTTACAGCATTTCTTCTAAGATCAAAAGATTAGAAAGAGCCTGAATGTCCACCAATAGGAAACTAGTTACAGTGTTGTTTTCCACTAACAAAATACTCCGCAACAGGAGAAAGACTGAGGCAGATCCCTATGTGCTGATGTAGACAAACTCCAGAGTCCCAGATGGTATCTTTGTGCAAATGAGGAAAATGAGCCCCCTTCCAGATAGACCCAGAATCCAACAGAGATTGGTTGACTGATTTTCTACTTCCACTGCCCTCAGCCAAGGGTCTTGTGCATAACCATCTATGGTAACTCTGCCAAGACATTAAGGGAGGAAAGGTAGGTGGTTGTAATTGGATAACATATGTGTGTTTCAAAGAGCACACCCACAAATACTGAATATATACTTTATGCATAAAATGTTTCTGGAAGGGCTGAGGTTATGGCGCAGTGGTAGCGTGCCCACCTAGCACGCATGAGGCACTGGGTTCGATCCTCAGCACCACATAAAAATAAAATAAAGACATTCTGTTCACCTACAGCTAAAAAATAAATATTTTTTTAAAAAAATGTTTCTGGAAGAACACTCCAGAAATTGGTAACAATGGTTGCCATTAGGGACAGGAAATGAGGGTTGAGGGTGGAGGTTGACTTTTCACTCTATTCTCTTTTATGCATCTTTGTTACTATTTGCATATAATTTTCTTCTCTTTTCTAATGGCACACCCTGAAGTTTTTGAGACAAGGGGCTTCTATGCTTCTATGCTTCTATGCTACCTGCCCTCGCCCACTCACCTGCACTCCTAGTAGAAGCCACAGAGTGTCAGGGCCCACTTCTGTTCACGTGGAAACAGTTCTCTGTGTGAAGCCCAGATTTTTAAGCATATTTTTAGACCAGAACATATTTTGATTTTATACATTTCTCAGCAATAACAACAATTCTCCAAATTATTTTAAGCTCTTCTCAGTTCAGCCTAATACTCACCCTGATCCAAACCAACCATGAACTCATTTTTAGTTCTGCCAACCACAGTGGAAAAAAAACACACCTACAACAAAGTGTGCAGCAGTCTCTGATAATTCCTGCAATGATCAGTTCCCAGGTACAGTTTGTAAACTCGGTTTCTAGCATTGTATATCTGTGCATGGCATAAACTACTCTGGAGGATGTTTGTTAATCAATGAAAGCCATGGTTCCAAAGGCCCTACGAACTGCACTTGATCTGGACACTGGTTGTGATCCCAGGATGACCCAGAGAAAGTCCCAAACACTCTGTGTCTCAGTTTTCTAATGGGAAATTTGGTAGCAATAGTTAGTACTTTCTTCAGAAGGTTAGTGTGATGGCTCGGTGAGATAATGTATGTGCCACACAGTCACCACCTAGTAAGTACTTCTTGTTGGGGCTATTGTCCTAATGCAAGGTGGTTATTATCTGGTTGGAGAGATGAGACTGTAATTGCAAGGACAAGTAACAGAAAATCTATTATCTTAACACTAATCTGCACTTATCAAATGTGATCTCACTCACTAGAGTATCTTCAATAAGTACTACAAAAATGTTTTCTATTTGAGCATAAAAGTAAAAATATATTGAAATACTGTGACATGTCCTTCATGTTTGCTTGGATATAATTTCTGATTAATTATGAAAGCTACCCATATTAAGGTTTGGCATAATAGTAAAAAATACACAAAAGAAAAAGCATCTTCATTTCAAATCCCACCCTGGAAACTGCTGCTAACAGCGTATTTTCTTCCAGTCTTTTTTTTCCATGAATTTTTAGGTTGTGGTCATATGAAATATGTAATTTTCTATCCTTTTCCTTTTTAGCATTTTATCATAAGCATTTTCCTATATTATTAAAAAATATTCATAGGCATCATCATTTATGGATGGCTAATATTCCATGGCATCTATTCATTTCTTTAACAAATATTTATTGAGAACCTATTAGGAGTTAAGCTCTGTCCTTATTGATGGAGCCAACCTAATGAATAAGAGACAAGGTCTTTGTTCCTGTGAGTTTCTGAATAGTGCTAAAGGTTGCAAGTTAGAGTGGACTGAGGAGAAAACAGAAGGTAGAACAGTGGGCTCAGTGCCTGTGGACGACTCTTCAACAAGCTAGTTATAATGCTCCAGCAGTAGCTGGAGAAGAGGAGGGGTTAACACTGAACTTTATTTTACTTAATTATTGCACTAATATGGCGATGCAGATATATATTTTAAATAAATTCCTGTATATTTGATAATTCTTAAAAAATGGATTTTTAATAAAAGTTGCTAATGCAGTTCCTAAATTGGTTTTGGTGAGTCTATTTTGATTTCCATGTAGTAGCTACAGTGTATTCACGGTCTTTAAAAGGACAAGAGTTGAATTTAAGAAACACGGTTATGGGTGCTAAGTTCATTCAGGATTCTCCTTTGGATATCATGTTATCACTTCCCAATAACCACCCATTTCCCTTTAGGGAAGTGAGAGAAACCATCTCTGCTTTGCATCTCATTCAACCATTTTTGGTGTCTTGGTTTTTAAAGGAGGGGAGAGTATTATACTTAAAGTTTTTATATTAAAAATGTTCTATGGCTCCTTCCCACACCTTCTTCTATGGGAAACAGCCTGCCCACAGCCATATATTGTGTCATTTGCTCTACACTTCCTTGTCCCAACACACATAGCCACTGACCACACCTGAACCCAGGGCAGGCACTGTCACAACAGCAGGGACCAAAGACCTACGAACCCGAATGGCTTGACTTGATTTTGATTCCTCTCTTAATATTTTTCATTGGCAATTGGAGTGACAGGGGTAAATAGCACTGAGGGGAGAAACTGAGGTAGAATCAAAGAGGCTGAGGAGTTATGGGAAAGCCAAAGTAAGCTTAAATTCCATAAGGCTAAAAACTTTGGCCAAACAAAATAAGCTGACCTAATTGAGAAAGGAACACGGAGAGATGTTCATAGAGAAGTAGGGACATTCCTGGTCTTCTAAACACCCAATTGAGACAACTAAAATGTTGGTTAACCTTTTTTTAAAATTCTTTAAATGCATCAATAAGCAGCCATAAAATGAAGTTTTCTATAGTTCCCAAAAATATCATCAGAGCAGGACCCAAAGTTGGTTTTCATTCTGTGTTTCTGTGAAACCCAGAGGAGCTGAGCCTCTGCCATGAGGGCTGCCGTCTATGGGGACCCACCCAGAGGGCTACATCCCCAGTGTATAAATGGTAGAGAAATGGACCCTGTTCTACAGAAGGTGGCACAGCAAGGAATCATGTCTTTCTTGATCTCGACACTGAGTGGAGATTGAGCACTCTCCCATGAGGACTCCTCACCACAGGCCAGCCCTCACAGCCTGCCACGCAAACGCTCTCTGTGTAGTCTAAAAACCTTCACATGCACAGTGTGGTTCCTAGAGTGCCCGTATCAGTAGTTCTGACTTAAAGCTAAATCTCAAGGGATTCCCACAGAAAATTTTCAAAAAAAGATAGCTCTCAAGCAAAAATCACAAAACACACACACAAAGAGACACCGTAAGAGAAAAAAGCCACGTGGTTCTTGAAAGAGCATCTCCTTCACTCTGCAGTTCCTGTCCTTGCAGAACCATAAGATTAATTTTCATGCTGCAATGAGGTCTTTATTTGACAAAGTTTGCAGATTTTGTTCTTTAGAAAACATGTAATCACAACTCCCTTGTTATCAGTTTTTGGCCCTCGTGACGGTGTGTATCATAAAGACAGCAACAGCAGGAGCTGCATTGCGTCTACTGGGCATGGTCTTCCTTGTCACTGCCCTGGTTTCTGAACCTCATGCTCAACTTCACTCCTTTGTCACCACCAATGCCAATGATCTCTGCATCTCTTTTTGGCGTCTATTTGAATGACATTCTGGATGAACACCAGGGGCTTACTATGTCCAAGCGGGACTTGATTGCAGAAGAAATGTATCAGGAGAGTCTTTGGAGAAATCTAGATTATGTTAATCAAATCCAACTTGGATGATTGTAAATGCCTGGGAATTAAAGGGAATGAAACCAAAGAGGCAAAAGAGCAGCCACCTAATTCCCCACAAGAGTTGAACACAAGAAATAACCAGTCTTATCATTTTAGACACAATGAGAAATAATCCACAGCCGCAAATCTGGTCTATGCAGATAAATCTGTCACATAAAGGTGAATACAGCAACTGTTAGCCAGCTTTAAAAGACATTACATGGCACTATTACGAAAGATGGCATTTTGTAAACCTGTGCTGCTCTTCTGGGAATGATCACACTGTTTCAAATCCCTTGGCCTATAGTGGGGGATAAAAATGTCTTTGATTCTCCAGAGAACTCCATGCTGGCTGACTGCCAGCTGCTGCTAAGACTGATTTTTCTTAAACATCTCACCAGCACTTCTGTTTGTCATCCTGCTAAACAAGCAAACCACCTGGTTGTTGGTGAGACTCTGATGGTCAGACATTCAGGTGAGTGACAGGAAGACAGAGGGGAACAGAGCTCCCCTTTCCCCTCAGGCTGAATTAACACTGTTCAATGAATACAATTACTCACAGGAAAAGAAGATGCATTTGGGAGCTAAAGTTTATGCCTTTTTAGCTTCTTCTCTTTCCTCGGTGAAGAAGTATTTCGAGATTAATTGGACTTTTATCTGGAATGCCCAGTCGTGTGACCCTTCCCTTGCTCTGCAATGAACAAGCGGAGGCACAATTATTTCCTGCTGAAGGTCAGGTACACAGTGATATTTGAAAACAATTCATCATCAGGTTTTATGGAAGTGAGAAGAGCATTCTGCTTCCTCCTTTCCTTGTTTGGAAAACCATTTTCAGTTTCAGATTAAGTGAAAATTTAAGGTCTGGTAGCAGTGATTCTGTTAAAACAGTAACTCAGATGTTGCAGATGAGCTTAGTCAAAACTAATCTCATCTGTACTATATAGAATTATTTTGGATCCTGGGGCATTGAGATTACAGAGGAGTTGTTTAGTGTCTCTATTAATATCTCAGCAAAAGACTTTTTCTTTTCTCTTCTCAACTTTCTTCCCTTGAAAAGGTTTATTTTCTGAAGAATATAGCTTGGAGTTTGGCCATGGTGACTTGTGATTCAGACAGTAAGTCCACTAATTTAAATGACCAAGAATTTATTAAGTCTTGACATGGTCAAGCCATTATGCCGTGCCAACTAAGTCAAATGTCAAACAAAGCGAGGGATGGAAAATCAGCTGAATTCCACAAACTTCATCACTGAGGGTCTTAAACAAAAACATGGTTATTTTTTTAAACATTGTGACATCTGACTTATTTTAATGGAAGGCTTCCTATCTAATCTTTATTCGAGAATGTTCTTAACATCTTTGTTCATTACTAGGAATCCTATTCTTAGCATAAAACAAAGCATTGTCTTTCTCCATATTATTAGCATCAACGACAAACTCTTACCAGATAGCCATCGCCTAGAGAGCACTGTGCTTAAGAAACAGAGTAGAACAAAGCTGCTGGGTGGTTTTATTGTCTTTGTCTTGTTTGTTGTTTGTTTATAGTACTGGGGCACTCTACCATTGAGCCCTCAGCCCTTTTTATTTTTTATTTTGAAAGAGGGTCTCACTGAGTTACCCAGAGCATCCTCAAACTTGTGATCCTCCTGTCTCAGCTCCAGCTTGGGCTGCCATACTGGGCAAAGCTGCTGTTTTCAAGGTGTTAGAAACTAGTGGACACATCAAAAGATACAAGACAGCATGGGAGGGCTGGGGTTATGGCACAGTGGTGGCGTGCTCGCCTAGCACTCATGAGGCACTGGGTTCGATCCTCAGCACCACATAAGAATAAAATAAAGATATTCTATCCACCTACAACTAAAAAATAAATACTAAAAAAAAAAAAAAAAAAAAAAAAAAAAAAAAAAAAAAAAAAAAAAAAAAAAAAAAAAAAAAAAAAAAAGACAGAATGGGACTGTAGACATGCAGGGCAACACAAGGGATTCTTTGCCATGTATACTTGCTCCAGACCCTGTTTATCACAATGGCTATAAGAATCTATGTATGCTTGTAAAAACTCATTGAGCTGCAACCAATAAAATTTACTGCATGTAAATTTTTTTAAAAAATGCTAAGTGCAGAAGAGAAATGCAAAAAATTTACCATAAAGCTAATGATGCTAAATCTTTAGAGCCCCTCATGAGTACAGCCCTTTGCAAGGTCTTATGGTTCTTCATAGAGATCCATACTCCCAACGTCATAAGCTTTGGAACCTATAAAACTTGACTCTTCCCTCAGAAGCATGACCTAAAGTAATTAAATTTCTTTTGATAAATCAAATGTAGGAAAAGTTAGATAGCCGTATAAAATAGTAAATGCTAAAAGCTGGGAATCCAGAAGAAAGAATGATCACTGAAGATTAGGGAGGTCAGGGGGATTTGGATTGTCTATAATAGATAGACCGACTCCACCTTCAATGTTGGATGTTAGTTGCTCTCATCCTCCTCACTCCTACATCCTTTCTGCCCCACATCTAGGCAAGCCAATAAGAAACAGGAGTGCCCTCTCCTTTGGTACTATCAGTAAATTCAAGCCACACAAGCCCTAAGCCATGTGGGAATCCTAAATCAAACCACAATCCCTAATCACAGTACAAGCTGACCAGTCTCCTGTCCCTGCTCTCTCAAGACATTTCTGGACCTGTTTGGGAGCCTGGCTTGCTCTCCACACAAAACTTTGTTATACTAGTAATAAACTTTCTCATATCCTCTTGGGGAGTGTGCAGCAGCATCAGTTTCAACAGCCAAACCAAACTCCAGGTAGGCACCCAATATGGAGTGGTAGGTCCATCTAATTCTGTTTTTGCAACTATCTTAAAATTTGACATAATTTACATGCAGAAAAAAGAAAAGAATGACACTTCAGGGAGTGAAATTGCTTCTAAAAGGAATTAAGGTGGAAATATGAAAACTATGCTTTAGGATAGTGTAATCAAAGCTACATAAATTAATCAGAAGAGTGGTTATACATCTGATATAGGGGTCATTTAACAGAAAAGAAATATGGATCTTATCTTTTACACATTAAGAAATGTTCAACATCTCTAGCAATTAGAGAAATTCAAATTAAAACTACATTGAGATTTCATGTCACTCCAGTCAGAATGGCAATCATGAGGAATACAAGCAACAATAAATGTTGGTGAGAATGTGGGGGAACAGGTACACTCATATGTTGCTGGTGGGACTGCAAATTGGTGCAACCACTATGGAAACCAGTATGGAGATTCCTCAGAAAACCTGGAATGGAACCACCATTTGACCCAGCTATTCCACTCCCAGGTATATACCCAAAGGACTTAAAATCAGCATACTACAGTGACGCAGTCACATCCGTGTTTATAGCAGCTAAATTCACAATAGCTAAACTGTGGAACCAACCTAGATGCCCTTCAATAGATGAATAGATTTTTTAAAAAAACCTGTGGTATATAGACACAATGGAATATTACTCAGCTATGAAAAAGAATGACTTTATAACTTTTGCTAGTAAATGGGTGGATCTGGAGACTATCATACTGAGTGAAATAAGCCAACCCCAAAAAACCAAAGGTCAAATGTTTTCTCTGATATGTGGATGCTAACACACAATAAGGGAGGAGGAGGAAAGAATAGAAGTTCATTGGATAAGGCAAAGGGGAACGAAAAGAAAGGGGAACGAGAATGGAAAAGATAGTAGAATGGATCAGATATAACTTTCCTATGTTCATATATGAATACATGACCAGTGAAACTCCACATCATGTACAACCACAAGAATAGGATCCTACTTAGAGTAAGTTATACTCCATGTATGTGTATGTCAAAATGTACTCTACTGCCATGTATATATAAAAAAGAACAAGTAAAATTTTTTAAATGCCAATGATTTCTTAAATGGGAAAATAATTGTTAAGTAAATACTTTAGGAGTGTCAATCTGGTTGTGAAATATAGAATGGACTGGAGGCAGGAACAGTGACATAAATTAGTGGGGGAAGGAAGACTTCATAAGTAGTTTAGGACAATTCATGATTATAATGGGGAATTAGAGTGCCACCTCAGATCTCACACTAAAATAAACTCCAAAGATAAACATTACCTCATTTAAAAAATTCTATCCTTATTTAGGGAAAAACTTTCTAAGGATAACAAGGGAAGAAAGTCACAAAGAGAAATATAGATAGATCTGGTGAGCTAAAGATACTAAATTTCTGTATATTCTAAAGTATTTTTATGGTTTGGGCCTGGAATGTCCCCCAAAGGCTCATGTGTTGAAGGCTTGGTCCCCACTGAAACAATGTTCAGAGGTAGAGCTTTAGGGAAGTGATTGTATCATAAAGACTCTGATCTCTTTAGTGGATTAATTCATTGATTTGTTCATGATTGAATGAACTATTGGGAGGAGGTGGAAATTGCAGGAGGTGGAACTAAGTTGGAGGAAGTACGTCACTGAGGTCTTGCCCTGGAAGTGTATATCTTGTCCCTGACCCCTTCCTCTTCTCTCTGCTTTCTGGCTGCCATGAGGTGAGCTGCTTTGCTCCACCAACTTCCAGCCCCAGGCCTGCCATGATTTGCTGCCTTATCACAGCTTCATAGCAACAGAGCCAAGCAACCTCTGAATCTGTGAGCCAAAATAAATCTTTTCTATTTCAAGTTGCTTTTCTCAGTTATTTTGTCACAGAAACAGAAAGCTGAGACAGCATAAAAAATTTCAAAGGCAAATAATAAACAAAGAAAAGTCTTGAGATTAATAGATAAAACTGTTTATGCCCTTAATTTATGAATCAACAAGAGATATATTAAAATCTTAATCAAATAATGGGCAAAGGATGTAAACAATCTATACTTAGACAAAAAAATACAAATTACAAATACATATGCAAATGCTTAGCATCACTTAAAGAAATGTGAATTAAAATTAAATGTTCTATGTATTATATGAGTGATTATTTTAATGATACTCATTGGTGAGTCTGGGTTGAAACTGGCATTCTCTCATACCTCTTGTGGAAAAATAAATAGGTTTTTCAAAACAATTTCATGCAAGAATTTTATCAATAGACATCAAAATCCAAAATTAGTACCTTTTAATTTGCTAATTTATAGTTTAACTTCTATAAATTGTGTTAAATAAATAATCAGAAACTCAGTGGATATAAACAGGATACCATTGAATAATAAACACAAGTAACTGGTAAATTTTTTCAAGTTCTGTGTCACTGGAATGTTTACTGTGACTCATCGCAGTAAAGACTAGAAGCAACAAAATGTTCAAAAAATGGAGAAAAATGAAATTAAGACATATTAGTTTCAGTATCAAGACAAACGTTAAATGCTCCCTTTTCATAAAAACCAAGAGAACAACAACCAAAAAAAACTGAAACACAAATCCCATCTTTGCTAAGACCAGAAGATAATTTTTATCCATGTCTTAGTGCCCTGTAACAAATTACAACATACCAGGTGACTTAAAAAAAACAGGAATGTATTCTCTCACAATTCTTGAAGCCAGAAGTCCAAGATCAAGGGTAGTAGGGCCATCCTCCCTCTTAGGACTGTAGAGGAGAATCCAAGCATTGCTTCTCCCACTTCTTGTGGCTTTAGGGATTCCTTAGCTCATTGGCACCATTCCAATCTCTGCCTCCATGGTCACAATGCTCCTTCTCTTCCTGTCTGTCTTCTTTGTATCTCTCCTACAAGGATACCTGGTATGTACATCCAGATAATCCAGGTTAATCTCCTAATCTCAAAATCTTTTACTTAATCACATTTACAAAGACCCTTTTTTCAAATAAGGTAACATTCAGATTCCAAGAATTGGACATGAATATTGGGGACATCTTTCTACCTACCACAATAACTGTGTCTTACTTAGCCTGTTAGATGAAAAATTGAAAATGGGAGCATAGTAAATGACAGAGAGAGACTTGAAGATCAAATCAAAAACTCTGTGGAGCATATACCAATAAGTAACAACAACACTAAAATAACTGACATTAATAAGATGCTGATTTGGTCTACAGAATCTTGAAGGAACACAGAAAAATGGATTAAAGGCACCTTGAAGGATAAGCATGTCAGGGAAGCTTCAGTTAGCTGAAGGTGAGGATTCATGGGAAAATATGTACAAAGAGCAGTTTTCATTCATACTCCGTGTGGTGAGAAAACTACTCATCCTTTACCCTAGAGTATCTGAACCAAAAGGTGTACAAACATAAGGAATCAGACAGAGAGGAGGCTATAGATGCAGTACTACCCTGAGAACAGAGAGACCAAATGAAAATCTGCATCCTGGATGTTGTAATTCCAGCCTTTTCCATGCTAACCCTAGAGCACATTTAGCCAGTCTGACACCCCAGGCAGAAGGTAGTGTCCTCCAGAAGCCATGAACCAGGTGAGACCAATGCATAAATTAAAAAGTTCTGTGCTCATCAATTATTTCACATCAACCAGCCTTGCATAGGCACACAGAGCTTCCAAGGGGCTTTTTAGCACTCAGTTCTTAACTATAAATGGACAGACAAGAATTACCTAAAATTTGAGGAAAACTTACAACATGAAAGACTAAAATAAAAACCAGGCATTGTGTGTGTGTTGGGATGTGGGTATGAGAAACTGAGACAATGAACATAGCAGAAGATAATTTCAAAGATACCACAATTAATAGCTTCAGAGAAAAACAGATGATATCAAAAAATGACAAATACAATAGAAAGATTGAAAAATAAGTTCTGGGGAAGAACAAGAAATTCAACAACAAAAGGAGAGAGAGAGAGAGAGAGACTGACATATTAAAAAGACAGTCAATCCAGAGGTCTAGATTAATATGAGGGAAGAAAGAAAACAATAAAAGTAAGTTATCAAAGAAAAATAAAATTTCCTCTGACTATTGGGCATGAGTCTCCAGAGTTAAAAGCAAATGAAATTAATGAAAGAAAGACATTCATCGTTATGCACCTTCAAAACATTGAAAACAGAGATTTCGGGCCAGTGTGTTGGCATGCAACTTTAGTTCCAGCTACTTGGGAGGCTGAGGTGGAAGAATAGCAAATATGAGGCCACAGGGTAACTTAGCAGAACCCTGCCTCAAAATAAAAATTTTTAAAAGGGCTGGGGATGTATCTCAGTGGTAGAACACTTGCCCAGCATGTGTGAGGTTCTGGGTCCAAGTACTGCAAAAGAAAAGGAAACATAGATTTTTAAAATTTCTAATCAATGGCTAGAGAAAGAACAGATTCTACCATAGATCATAATGTAAAATGGCACAAGATCTCCATTAGCAACACTGAAATTTAAAAGGCAATGAAGCAAAATAAAAAATTCTGAGTAAAAGTTGTTTTTAGTCTAGAATTCTCTTCCCTATCAAATTTTCATCCAATGTGAAGATAAAATACTTTTTAAAAGTTAATAGAGTTGGTTTTTTAAATTTATTTTTTGGGATTATTTGTTTGATTTATTCTAATTAGATATACATGACAGCAGAATTCATTTTGATGTATTGTACACAAATGGAGCACAATTTTTATTTCTCTGGTTGTACATGATATAGAGTTACACCCTATGTGCAGTCATACATGTACCTAGGGCATTGTTGTTCATCGCATTCCACCATCTTTCTTGCCCCCATGTCCCCTCCCCTCCTCTCCCGCCTCTTTGTAGAGTTAGTTTTTTAAAGCAGTTTTAGATTTTGAGAAAAATTGAGCAGAAATTACATACAGCTCTCATATAACCCTTTCCTTCAGAACTTCCCACCTTCCTACACACAATTACTAATATCTTACGGTAGTTTGATATATTCATTACAATTGATGAATACTGGTACATTAGTGTTAATTAAAGTCCATAGTTTATATCAGGTTTCACTCTTGTGTTAGAATATTCTATGGGTTTTGGCAAATGTACATGTATGTACCAACATGTATTATATAGAATAGTTTTCTGCCTAAAAATCCCCTGTGCTCCACTTATTCACCTCTCTTTCCCTCCTTCTGTACTGGAACGCTTGACAGCCACTCATCTTTCTAGTCTCTGAAAAATAGTTTCACATTTTCCAGAATATCATACAGTTGGAACCATACAACATATAGTATTTTCAAACTAGCTTTTTTTTAAACTTAGCAATATGCATTTAAGATTCCCCTTGTCTTCTCAAAAGAAAGATAACTTTTTTATTACTACCATATTCTATTTTGTGGATGTTTCACAGTATATTTATATCCATTCACCTATTGAAAAACACCTTGATTGCTTCCATGTTTCAGCAATTATGAATAAAGCTACTGGAAATATTCATATGCACATTTGTATGTGAACATAAATCTTCATTTCATTTTGATAAATATCAAGGAGTGTGAGTGCTGGACTATATGGTCAGACTATAGTTAGTTTTATAAAAATCTGCTACACTATATTCCAAAGTGGCTGTGCTATTTTGCATTCCCACCAGCAACAAAAAAGAGTTCCTGGTGCTCTACTTCCTTCTCAACATTTGTTGTTGTCAGTGTTGGGGAATTTAGAGGTTTTAATCTATACGTAGTGGTATTTCACTGTTATTAAATTTGCAATTCCTTAATCACATATCATGTTGAGCTTTTTATACTTACTTGACATCTATATATCTTCTTTCATTCATGAGGTGGCTGGTCAGATATTTAGCCTTTTTTTATTGGGTTGTTTGCTTTCCAATTGCTGCATTTTAAGAGTTCTTTGTGTATCTTGGATAAAGTCTTTTATCAGATATGTGTTTTGTGGATGTTTCCTCCTAGGATGTGATTTATATTTTCATTTAAAATTAAAAATACATTATAGAAAGGTAAAGTCAGGAATTTGTCTGCCTTGCACCTTTTCTTAGGAAACTACTTGAGGATGTGCTTCATCCAAATGAGGGAGAGAACTAAGGAGGAAACATGAAATCTAAGAAACAAGGCTCAGTGTAAGACACTGACAAAAAGAACTCCTAGACTGGCAGCAAAGAAAGGCTGAAGGAGATCATTCTGGGTATACCTACAGTGGTGGTCTCATACACCCATAAGTGAACAATAACCACCAGAGAAATAAGAAAGAAATGATATCTTCTTTTCATTAATTTTATGTTAGCCTTTTTAAATTTTTGTTTTTCTTCATTTCTAATAATGTAATTCTAGTTTATTCTAGAAAAAGATATGTTTTACAAACACAGATAACACAAATATTAGACGTACAGTCATCTTTCAATATCTGCAAGGGATTGGTTTCAACACCCCTCACAGATACCAAAATCTACAGATGCTCAAGTGTCTCATATAAAAAGGCATATAATTTGCATATGACCTATGTACATCCTCTCATGTACTTTAAGTCAACTCTACATTACTTGTAATACCTAATAAAATGTAAACTATGTAAGTAGCTGTTACACTATATTGTTTAGGGAATAATGATGGAGGAGAAGTCTGTATATGTCCAATGTAGACACAATTTTTTCCAGATTTTTTTAAAAATATTTTTTAGTTGTAGATGTACACAATATCTTTATTTATTTTTATGTGGTGCTGAGGATCGAACCCAGAACCTCACACATGCGAGGCGCACGCTTTACCACTGAGCTACAACCCCAGCCCCTCCAGATATTTTTGACCCATAGTTGGTTGAATCTGCAGATGCAGAACCTGCAGATGTAGAGGGACAGCTGTGGTGTGTGTTTAATTAACAGCAGTGCATCACTAAAAACAAAACAAAGCAAAAAATCTAGAGACATTTGGCCTAGGGAGAACAATCCAGAATGGAGCTGGAAACTAAAGGGCTTCAGAAGAAATTTTACATAATAAAATAGAAATGATAAATTATATGACAGATTTGACATGTGGAGAATGATACAGAGAGTCATTCTATAGAGCTATAAGAAGGTAGAAAGATCAATTAAGTGTCAAAGAAATTTAAGCAAATGAAAATGACAATTATTAACTCCAAGAAAAAAATACATCCCCAAAAAACACAATCCTAGTATATTACCTAGTGAATATTCACATAGTAGTGATCATGAAAATGCTAAATAGGTATTTAGCTAAAACTTAAAATATAATTACATCAGAAAGATTCAAAACAGGAAAGGGAGGGTAGAAGTAAAAAAAAAAGTCCTTACTGTAGGTACTAAGCTTAGTAAATGAGGAAACAATAGGACATTAAAATTATTTTTAAATATCAAAGAATATAAAGCATCCAAAGAAGCTGCAACATAAGAATTTCAAGTTGTTCCTCTTGTGCAGGGACAAAGCAAGTAAGAGCAGGTGGAGAAAGGATTATTCTATTTTATGCCATTTAACACTATTTCACATTATAGAATATTTACATATTTGCATATTATACCTTCATTAAAACAAAAATGACTTTAAAGTTATAGCTACTTGTAAAGGAAATATTTACATTAAATCATATTTTCTTCAAACCCAGCCTCAGTAACTTAGAGAGGCCCTAAACAACTTAGCAAGACCCTGTCTCAAAATTTTAAAAAATTAAAAATAGGGCTAGGGATGTGACTCAGTGGGTAAGAACCCCTGGGTTCAACACCTAGTACCAAAAATAGATAGATAGATAGATAGACAAATAAATTATATTTTTGACAATAATGATATAGGAAAACATTCAAAATTTGATGTTAAAAGAAAATGAAGGACAAAAATTGATAAAATATAACAAATATTGCTATTTAAGGTTAGGAATGTAGCTTAGTGTACACAAGACTGGTATTTTATTCCCAGAACTACACACACACACACACACACACAAAGTGTAAAAAAAAATGAATATTTAAATAAATTTACCAAAATTAACAAATTCAAACAATGTCTATCTTTTAACAAAAAGATAGTTTAAAATCTGGATGGAAATAATAAAATCCATCAAAAATAGTTATCACTGTATGACAAGCCAATGGCAATTTTAATTTCAATTGTATTTGACCATGTGGAAAATTATATAGCAATTTTACAGCATTGTTAAAGAATTTTTAAAAATAAAAACAATTATGAGCTCAAGAGATATAACCATAGTATATTTCTTAGGTTGATTTTTTTCAACTATTTAGTATCATATACGTTATATTCCTAGGCACAGAGAGAATTTTTAAGAACTTTTCTGAACTTAGATTACAATGAAAATTGCTGAACTACAATCAGGATTCACATGTAACTGATGTGTCCCAGGCTGCAGAAGCCTGAAGGATACAAACTGGGTTGTCTTGGATCACTGCATTGCTTTTGCAGGCGTCACCCTCCTGCTATTGTAGTCTCCTTCTCCTGCAGAGACCTCCCACCCACACAGAATGTCTGTACATTCTCAGGAGCTGTCTCCAATGTGCTCCAGGAATAATCCTATCTGATGTGGAAGAGGTTGCTGTTTTCAATGGGTGAGTCTCCACCAGATACCTCTGCCATGTGGCAGAAGCCCTAAGGACATGGAGGTGAGAGTATTGCTGATCCCTGTCCTGAGTTATGGTGTCTTAAGGGCTATGGAAACAGTTCTGCCAGGGTCCTGGAGTCTTCGAGATATTGAGGTAAAAATAGCTCTTTCAAGGTTTCCTTGACTTGTTTATAACACACACACATTGCAGAAATCAGAGCATAGGAACTGGGCCAAAGAAAGCATCCCGTGGAACAGATGTTTGCCTTTACTCCTCTTATTCCTGGAGCTTCAGGGTTGAGCCAGATTTGCTAACCTTGCTCCTGCAAATTTAACTCAAGTTTTTTCCTTGAGGGCCCCTTAATGTGTCAGTAAAGAATTTGATTGGACTCCCCCACGGACCTGTGGAGACAGTCACATCCAAATTCCATAATAGAACATTGAAAGATGCTGTTTACCAACATTTTACAGAGGAGGACACTGCTATGCAGAAAAGTTGAATATGTTGCTCAGTTAAGTGACAGTCTGGCTCCAGGATTAAGCGTTCCTACCTAAGGTGCTTTACCAGTTCTTCCATGGATGTATCAGCCCCTCCATGCAAGGGCCACCCTGGTACTAAATCTTCCAGGGGTCTCCCAGTCAGGACTGAGTCTCATCCTCTCTGATATTTCCCACAGCACTTTTACTCAAGGGAATAAGATGGTCTGCTTCTTACAGCAAGTAACAAATTTTAGCCTGTCTCACTAGAACATAAGCTCTGTAAAGACAAGACCTCATCTGGCTGATCTTAATGTTTGCAACAGTGCTCACTGAAGCACCAGACACAGAGTAAACATTCAGTATACATCTTTGTCAAGTGCATTGGCATTGTGATGAACACTTAGCAGGCATACAATGACTGCTGAATGATTAGGAAATGCTGAACAACATCCATATGATACCACTCTATAGAAGACCTTGTAGCGTAAAATATTAGGTTAAACTCATGAAATGGCCATTTTTTATAAGCTGAATTGTTCAGTTATTGACAGTTTCACATGAGTCAATTCAACATAAGAAAAATAACCTTACTAGAATAGCCATTAAATCTTGAGAAGTGTTCCCTTGGAAGATTTTAAATGTTCCTTCTTGGATATCTTTTATTATCTACCTACAGCTGGTAAGCATTATTTTTTAAAATACTCAAAAAGTCCAAATTCTAGATTACAAGGCTTCAAATATTCCAAAGCCCAGACAATAGAAATAAAATTTGATTCCAACAACTTTGTTCGGCCATGAGTCCCTTGGGTTATGTGCGTGGGGCCAATTACTAAGAGACCACCAGAAGAGAAAGTGATTTGATTCAGTTGACTGTCTCTCAATATTGGCAAAAAAGCAGGCCAGGAAATATACTCTGGGGCCTGGTAAATTGGGATTTCTATGCTCAGTAAATCCCCATTGTTCCTTGCATCCTCTCTTCTGTTCCCTGGCTTCAATTATCAGATTGATCTGCCTGCATATTGACGTCTTGGGTATCATGTGGACCTTCCAAAGGGATGTTAGAGGAGGTTAGTCCAATAGATGAGAATGTTCTTGAACTGGCAGCTTTCTTTTGCCTGGCTAGGGCCTCTGGTTCTGAAGGCAGCAGAGGTAGTTGACAATGTAATTTATCCACGTTTCACCTGGAAACAGTATCAATGCTTTGAGCTCTCTGGAGACCCTAGCCTGGAAAAAGGCCCATGATGCCTGTCAGATCAAACAATGCCCATCATATTTTATTACATGGGATGAAACATAAGACTTTATGCTCCATTAACAGGTTTCATTTTCACTCCAGGAAGGTGGTTCAACATTACAACATCTTATCTTGTACTTTCTTACCATTTTAATATAAAGAGCCTTAAAGTTCCCCCACTTCCATCCCCCATGCCCACCGCCCCAGGCACCCAGAAGCTATATTATCAGATTTTACAGTCTGAGATAATGTGGTATTGTGAGAGTGCAGATACATATGTGGTATGTATTTTTTTAAAAAATAAAATAAAACTACAGCCTGATAAAAAGAAGAAGTTTGCTCTCTAGTGGCTGACTTATAAAAGGCTCTGAAAACCACACAATAAGATGTGCTGGAAAATGAGATTTACCAGCTATATCTGTGTAACAAGGTCTGAATAATTCTTTTGTTTTTATTGATTTTTTTAATTATCCTTACTCTGAAAAACTATATTACAGTGAATGTTTTGTACATATTTTTTCCTATTGAAAAAAATTCCCAACATTAAGCTATTTCATTTCTGAATTCTTAGAGTAGCAATTAGGTTTCTGGTGTTTTATTAGCCTATTGTACCTTCAGAGAACTCTATGGATTGGTTTAATACCATATAATTAATGTCTATTAGAGACACAGTGCCCAATAATATAATATCATTAGAGCTTTTTAAACCATTTTTAGCTCTTTGCAGAAAGATTATATAAATTCAGGGAGAAATGGTATAATTATTAATATGATGCTAATTAATATCATTTTATTACTCCTTTTTCTACAGCAACTCAATTTATAAAATTTTACTGTAATATGAATTAGAAAGCTAGGAAAAATTTATTCTGTGTGCTTCTTTTTAATCATCTACCTCCCGCCGTGTTTTGCTTTCCCACTAACCTATCTCTTTCTGCCCAAGCCTGTACTATTTTTCCCAGCCCCCTTCAGTAGCCTTTAGCAGATCATAGGAAACTTAACACCACCAGCTCCTGAATTTTCAGTCTTTGATGCTTAAAAAATAGGGGGGAAGGATTACCTAGGAAGCTTTCTGACCACATGCAATAAATACTTTACAGCCTTTGCAGATCAATAATTTTTGTTGTTCTTTATTTGCCTATGAGGAAGGAACCAGACAACATAAAGAGGCTCAAGCTTTGGGGAAAGCCAAGACCACAGTGGAAGTAAAGTACTAGAGAATGCAAGGAGGGTTTTCTGAGGGTGAGGATGCAGGCATAGAGGACAATGTGAGGCTAAGAAAAAGAATGATGTAATCTGATTTACATTTTTGGAAAATTTTCTGGGTACTGTGTGTAGAGAAAGGACCACAATGAGAACAAGAGTAGAAACAGGGCAACTTCTTTGGAAATGATTGCAAGCGTGCAAATATTAAAAGATAGTCGCATGGACAAGGGTGACAGCAGTGGAGATGACAAAAAAAAATAGTTAATGGATTTCCAGTTTGTTTTAGAGGTAGAGCTGAGTGGTAATGGAATAGAGGTGAAGATGAGCTTGGAATGAGTAACCGAGTCAGATGGAAGGTGACGCCACTTCATGAAACTAGAGAGGCCGGGAGAGAAGCCTGCTGGGGAGGTGAGCGGCAGTGGGACTAGAGCTCTGTTTTGGTTGGTCACGGTTGAATTCGGGTAATCTGCACCTAGTGGAGATGTCTGAACAACTGATCTCTTCCTGTTAAAAATCTGGAACTTCAGATACTAATCAGGACTAGTCATTTATACTTAGAAGTCTTCAGGATATAAACGGTATTTCAAGATGAGATCTCCAAGGAGAGAACTTGGATAGAGAAGTGCAGAGGCCTCACCCTGGGACAGGGGCATTTGAAATAAAGAAGGGAGCACAGTCTGTCTGGAAAATTGAGTAGAAGTGATCAACTGCAAAAAGAAAAGCAGACAGTTGAGGCAACACTGGAGAGAGGTCAACAAAGAGGAGGACACAGAAGTGACCATAGAATCTAGCAAAATAGAGGTCACCAGGCAACCTAAACAAGAACCCTTTCAGTGGGGGGATAGGGACAGAAGCCCTTCTTGTTCTTGCAGTAATTCAGAACAGAGGTCTGAAGAATGCCTTCTCAGTACAAATATCGAAGACAGAAAAGAACAAGCAATTGGTGCAGAGTCTGGGAAAGTTCTCTGTTGTCTATGTTGATAGTTAAATTAGACTCAACTTTTGATATGGAATAATTTTATTTGAACCCTTTTAAAGTCAAAATGGACAGGGAAAGGGATTCTTGTATGACAGAAATGAATTTATATCCTATTTCACAAAGCAAATCATCTTCCACACAGATTAGATGATAAAGTAAAGGGAAGCTCAAAGGGAAAGGGAAATTTGACCTAGAGAACATAAGATGATGCAAGGAAGAGGGAAAGAGAAATAGAGAAAAAAGTATCTTGGGAAGAAACAGGCATGGACATGTTTTTCCTTTAGGAATAGCCCAAAATAAAATTGGAACTACCTGCCAATCTCAGAGAAATAACGGCAGACAGAATAACTATGGAAAGCATTTCTTCTTCAGACCATGTGCCAAGGATTGGGGAATAAGGAGAGTAACACATTAAACAGAAGAAAGGAATTACAACATGAACAGGTGGACTGGAGAAGCTACTTATTTTCTGAGAGCCTAAAAAACATCATATAGCTATTTCAATGTACACTCCAATCTCCCTTACTGATTTGTTTCTGTACAACCAGATCTCTTCTTAGGATGTGGGAATGCCCAGGGAAAACTCAACTCAGAACTAAAGAAGAATCCAGTTGGGTGTCCCCCATTCTCTATCATTTTTTTTTTCTTTTACTTGATGTGATGATATTTATAAAAGCTTCAATAAGCACATTTTGAAAATGTGGAATCTGGAGTTACACTGAAGAAACAAAGACCAGTTGATTCTGCTCTTCTCCACTCCTGTGATAGGATAGGCCTTTGTTCAACTCACATTGCAATGTATGAAATTTAATGCCTCAGTACTGAAACAATGTTGAAGACTGGACTTCACCATAAACATTTATTTGTGCACATTCCATGGAACTTATAGTCTATCAGACATCAGTAAATCATGGTCAAGTGGCAGTGACTTTGGGTAGAAAGACTAGCCAGAGCCCTTTAGCCAGTCTTAAGATCACACTTCTCATTTCTAGTCACAACCTCCATCATGCGACTCCCTCCTCCACCACCCTGGCCTCCTCTCACCAGGGCCCCAACCTGTGGGTGTGCCTGGGACCCAAGGTGGGAAGTCTTCTTTACATGGTTTCTGTTTGACATTGAACTGCTAGATCACCTGACCCATTTCTCCTCCACATCAGAAACTCAGAGTCATATCATTCAGGTTCCAACTTGTTTCTCTTGCTGCTTTGAGGCCACCCGTGGTTTCACTGTTATTAAAAATACAGAGCACTCTAAATAGGAGTGAGGAAAGGAATCAAAAACCTAGCTCCCTGGACCGAAGAAACACACAAGTGATTGTTGAAGGTCAAGTGTGCCTCTCTTCTACACAGAAGCAGAGGATGGTGGCAGGAAGCACCTTCCTCCAGAAGGAAGAAGGTCATGCGCAGTTCGTTAGCAATGACATCTGGAAAGAAAATAATGACTGAGGAAATGCCATTAAAGTTATTTCATGACTTATTGCTAATGCAGTTCATATGGGTGAAATGAAGAAAAACATCAATATTATTTGGTAGATGACTGGTTAGAATAGACCAGAAATAGCTTTTCTCGGTCTACATTGCTCCCATTCCTAAAGCAATTAGATAGAAATCTTCATCAGCAGAATCAAAGTTCTTGAGAACTCTTCTGGTTTTTTACTAAATTAATTTTAAGAAGATTACAAGCATAGGCGGTTCCTAGTCATACCAGAACATTATGCTATTGGATCTTTATTAAGACTTACCAGAATGGAGATTCCTTAAAAAACTTGGAATGGAACCACCATTTGATGCAGCTATCCCACTCCTCAGCCTATACCCTAAAGATTTAAAAACAGCATACTACAGGGATGCAGCCACTTCAGTGTTTATAGCAGCCCAATTCACAATTGCTAAACTGTGGAAGCAACCCAGATGCCCTTCAATAGATGAATGGATAAAGAAACTGTGGTATATATACACAATGGAATATTACTCAGCAATAAAAGAGAATAAAATTATGACATTTGCAGATAAATGGATGGAATTGGAGAACATTATGCTAAGTGAAGTAAGCCAATCCC
>PVHX01006271.1:0-14285 GCA_004024805.1 Geosciurus inauris
TTATATATTTTGAGATTCTAATAACTGATGCCATGGTATCAGCAGGTAGGTCTTTAAGAAATAATTAGTTCATGAAGGTGTATCCCCCATGATGACAGGTCTTGTGTCATTGTAAGAAGGGTTTTCTGGCTCTCTTCCTCTTTCTCCCCCTCTCCCTGCCTCTCTTTCTCCCTCTCTCTCTTCCTTCCTCTCTCTTTCTCTCTCTGCCTCCCTCCCTCCCTCCTCAACCATATGAGAATAAAATGGGAAGATACCAATCTACAAAACAACAAACAAGTCCTCACCAGATACTGGATCTCAGCACATTCATCTTGGACTTCCTAGTCTTTAAAACTTGAGAAATAAATTTCTGTTGTTTTAGCCATTCATTCCACATTATTTTCTTATAGAAATACAAACTGATTAAGATAAAAGGTCTGTGGAATTGCCAGGCTGTGCCAAATAACCATGTAATCTAAAAACAGCTTGCTGTAAACTCTGTGTCAAAGAACTCCTCTGGCATTTCTTATCAGCAGAGTATCACCCAAATTTTCCTCCACACAGAAGTGCCTGGGAACTTTCATTATCACAACATAGGGCCATCCTAAGGTAAAGGTTGAGACTCGAGATGAATGATGCCCAGTGTTATCTCCTGGTCAATAGCCAAAGCAAGGCTCTCCACTCTGTGCATCTGAATCTAGACCTGTCCTTTCCATGCAGACTGATAATAGAATTAAAGACAAAAAGGCCTGGAGCAGTCAGGGAGCCTGGATTCTAACTCCAAATATATATGATGCAGTAATTACTGTTATTGTTGTTGTTGTTGTTGTTGACAGGTTAATAGAAGAATTTAATGTATTTATACAAAGATCTACAGTCCCAGTTCATATTCCCAGTGAATTTACTAAGTTAAGAAATGTAGTAAAGTTTTGTTCAATCTCCATAGTTTTCTGGAGCATCGAGAGCCAGCTATTCATTAGGTAAAGTATATAATTGAAAATAAGACTCTGACACTATAAAGTTGAAAGCTATTTTTAAATTGACAAATTATTTAGAAAGAAAAATAAAAAGAAATTGCCTGCTGTAGCCTGAATTTCATTCGTTATTTGAAACAAATTTACTGAAGCATTTCTTATCAACAACACAACAAACCAAAAAAAAAAAAAAATGATCCTCTAGAACTGAGAATTGATTAGCCTTCTCCAATAGCTTGCAACAGTGCTTCCACTGACATTAATCATGCTTCCAGCTGCTCCCCTGCACGAATACCAGGGTGGTCAGCACAGAATGCAGAGGATTAATGCTGGATAAATGTGTTGGTACCATGCTGCAGAGAGGAGCACTGAGTCTTTGTTCATATTTTGCTTGTTGTCCAAGTTTAAGTAGTGATTTTCAGACTATCTAGCTTGATAATTATACTCCTGGTCTGATTTCTTTGTTGAAAATATTTAAATCAACCTGAACAGGCTTTCTGAGTCCCTTGGGTCTCCTAATCAGGCCTTGATCTGTTTGATGTGTCTTTTATTTCTCACAATCCCCACATGCACTGTAAACTCCAAAAATCAGGCTGCTCACTCCCCAACATTGACCACGTACAATCTGCAATCTTGTTTTAGTAGCTCTGTGGTATGCATTTCTGGAATTTTAGTGTGGATCTGAGGATGGACCCTGGAACATGCTCCCTCCACCACACTCATGTCTGCCTCTAACTGCAGGTGAGAACTTGTCCCATCCTTAGCTTTTCCATTCTCCTATTTCCCCAAATTTAAAATGGGAATACAAATGTATTTTCAAGGGATTGTTGAAAGGAGTATACACTTTTATGAACATGTGTATGTATAGGAATGTATATGCCTACATTGGTTAACATATACACTGATAACTTATGCTAGAATTATTCTAAGTAATATACACATTGACATATAATGATTAGGGTTTTTTAAGAATAGTTCTATCATGGAGTATGAAGTAGTGATATAAACTATGACCTATATAAAGGTTCATTATTGTAATTGGTAATTCTGTATATTAGATAATTCATAAATGTTCTTCTGACATATGTTTAATACTGAACTTTTATTAAACAAATATTAATTTTCTAAGAAAAGGACAAGAATATTTATTGGAGTAGAGAGTGCTCTACATACATGTTCTCATGCTGGTCTTTGTCACGTCTTATGCTGCTTCTGGGTATTTTAGAAATGAGAAAACCAAGAGCTGGAAGTCCAGTAGGTTGCACATTGTGAGGCTGGGAGGTGAGCCCAGATCTGTCCTCCTGTGCAAATCTCCATTCTCTCTGCTCAACACCATTGCTTCTCAGGAGGTATAACCTCTCTTCCCCAAAAGTATATTTGTACATAATTTCTAACTCTATTGTGAAACTTAAAACTTTGTAGCTTCAATTACAGCTATGTGTATGTGTATCTGAACTTTGCTATGAGAGAATTAGGTTTTTCAGAGCAGAAATTTATATGTAATAATATTTACATATATATTATATATTTATTATTATATTTTAATATATGCATAAGTAAGAATGCATGTATAATTAAATATATATGTGTTTTATATATATATATATAATTTCTCTACCTGTACCATGTCTATTGCCTCTACATCTGCCCAGCATTATTTATTAAACATTTGCTTAATGTTTGACCTTAGCCTACCCCCAACATTCTGTATTTCCAGTTTTTGATTAATCTTTTGCTTTATCAAAGGAGAATTTTGCTTCCTTTATAAGATCTTTTTTGTTTCTGAAGTGAATTAAATTATTCTAAGACTCTCTTCCCAGTATTTATCACAGGGTAAAATCTAGGGTTTTTATTAAGTATTTTGCTGGTGGAAAAAACACATAATAAGTAAAAGATTGTCACAACATGAGCCCCTGATTCATTGCTGGAAAATGAAGACTGAATTTGATCTATAGAAGATTCCCTTAGTGTGAAGGCAGGACGCAGGTGTCTCCAAGGAGGCAGTGCCATCAAAAGGAAAGATTCAGGTCATCCAGATGGACTTTAACCTTCTCTCCACCACAATGGGATCTGAGCAAGCTATGACGTTTCTCTGTGCCTTGGTTTCATTCTCTGTTAAATGGGAATGACAAGACTGGGGATGTTTAAAGTCTACTATACAGACAAAAGGAGAAGGTCATGCGATTACACAGTGAGCCCTTTCTAACACAAATCTTCATTGCATGGTCTTTCTGTTCTTATTATGCCACATTGTTCATGGGGACCTAAGCCACTCTCTGCCAGGAACTGTTTGTGGTGCCAGTCCAGTGATGTATCATTTCTGTCTTTCCAGTTTCTAAGTTCTTTGTTCTCCTTTTATTAAAGACAGGAGAAGCACATAATGGTTCTAACAAGTATTAGAAATACATAAAATATGATTGGCATCCCCAAAATAGTGTGACTGAGTTCTCTAACCTACCCTGAACATCTTAAAACCTTGATGGCTAGAAATCAAGACGAACTGCTAGCTTCAAGCTGAGAATTTTTTTTTAATATTATATAGGAAGAAATTGCTATTTATTTTGTAGAAAATAAAGCACAATGCTTTGGCAGACTTGTTGGTTTTGTCAAAATAAAGCCACAGCCCTGTTCTCATGAGGTGAAGCCTGAGACAAAAAGATGTGAGACTGTCCTACCCACACAGCCTGACCCTAGGGTGGGGGAAATGCACTCTTCCCTTTCAATTAGCCAGTAGAGTATGTTGGGGGAAGCATGCACTTCTGAATTTGGAGTGCAAGACATCCTATAGTCAAGTGAGCCACTGCTACAGTGTCATGCTGTGGGTGAGGCAGAGAGGTGCCTACCAGGGTAGACTGGCAGGAGGTGGTAAACTATGTATGCGTAGCTTTAGAATCTTTAGTATATAATAATCCATATGAAGCTTTCCTATGTTGTAATTTTCTTTACTTATTCTGGAGTTGTGTCTTGTTTGGTTTTTGGAGAATTGTGAGCAGGGATTATGTGTTTGCTTGCAGAATCTGGAGAGTGGTTCTGATGCATTAAAAAGGCCAAGAGTCCTAGCTGAGCTAAAGAGTAGCAGCCAAAAAGGATTTGAAGATCATGAAAGCATTCCTGAGAGTCTTTCTGAAATATTTAGGGGGTTAGAGTGGTCATGGAAAATGGGAGCTTGGCGATTTGTCACCTAGCAATTAAAGGGAAGTGTGACATCTGTATACCCTACATGCCATATTACATAAAGTTGCCATGTGTTACCATACAACATACAACAGTAAATGGGCATAGACTCAATCTGATAAATACTATGCTTACTTAACAGGGTCCTCCCATTCTTACTCCTCTATTAAATGATCTAGAAATTACAAAAAAAAATATTCCTAGATTTCAAAAGAAACGAAAACTAAAATAAGCTCATATGTGGAAATTATTTGCATGGCAAACTAGAAAGTTCTACAACCTTTAAGAGTTTCCTGGGATTAGTCTTCATTAGAATTAATTGTCTGCACTTGTCTAAATATATTTAAGGAAGTGTTTTGATGAGTATCAAATCAAAAGTGTTTCTTCATAATTCCTCAGTGAAACTGAGACCCACATTGCCAAAGACAACTGACCAAAGCATGTCTTTTGTTTTTGTCCTTTCTTCTCTCCCTCTCTCTCTTTTTTCTTTCAGTTTCCCCCCTCTAGCAAATAACAACAAAATGCAAATCACAAGTCAGATTTATTCAAATATCACACTTAGGAAGCACATCTGAGCAAATTATTCTGAGCAGGAGCTAGAGATTCTGAGAAAGATGACAGGGTTATATGAATAAATTTCAATATAGCTTTACTTGTCTACAATATGATCTCAGTCTTAATTTCCAATGAAGCTGTCAAAATGCATTGGAGCCTTGTCTCCATTAAAGAGCTTTTGGTGTTCTGAACGTACTTACTGAGGTATTTAGAGATTTCATTTAGCTAACCTATTTCCAGAGATTTGTAAAGACAACTGGTTTAAAGGATTAGCAATCTTTTAACTAGTTTGAAGTCAATCAAAGACATTTCTTTCCACCAACAGGGGTAATTGTTGAATATATACCATTTCATCCTGTTTAGACTATTTGACCTTTTCCTTGTCAGCTTTTACAGTTCTTCATTCCTGCTAACATTCCTCACAGTAAGCAATCTAGGTATATGGTAAATGCTAATTGGTCTTTTAGAAGGTTCCCATGATAAATGTCTTTATGTCTCAATTTAAATTTTCTGGGCACAGAGCAGAGATGGGAGAAGTCACTTAGTGTGTCCTTTGCCTGGATTCATGCTCCTCTCTCACCTTCTTTCCTTGGAACAACACTTGATTACTTCTTGTCCATTCACCTGTCATTCCCCCTGCCTGGTCTTATATTTGCTTTTTTTTTGTTAAGAACCAAGAATGCTCTAGATTAACAAGCGAGTCACTGGGCCTGTTGGGTTTTCTCCACAAGAGTTAAAACAAAACTGAGAGTTTGCAAAGAAAAGCACAGAAGTGAACTGGCAACTAACCATCTGTCAGGTGCAAGAAGCAATTTACTGAGGGCAAGGTGGGAAGGAAGCTCCTCTCTCTCATTTTTATTGCCTGACTTACCTCAGTGGAGGTAAGAGTTCAATAAATTGAACTCATTATTCGATGACTTTATCTTTCCATACATGATCAGATTTTTCCTTCTTGCCATTTGGTATTTTTTATATTTTCTATTCTAATTAACATGACTCTCTCTCTCTCTCTCTCTCTATATATATATATATATATATATACACACATACATACATATATATATCTCAAAATCTAATGTGTCACAGCAATCTAAAATATCTTACTTGTTATACATTCTTCTCAACAAATCTTGTATATCTATTATGTAGCAGAGTTTTGTGTGTGTTTGTAGTGCTAGAGATCGAACCCAGGGCCTTGTACCTGCTAAGCCCATCCTCAACCACTCAGCTATGTGCCTGGCCCAAAATTCTTTTTTAAAATACACATTAGAAATCTATTGTTATTGTTAATTCCCTAGATAGTTTCTGTGAGGTAGATATTTTATTAATATATCTACTAGATAAAGATGTAGACCCATAGAGTTCAAGTAACTTCTCCAAGGCCACATCTCTGTAAATTTGTACAACCAGAGTTTATTTTTATTTATTTTTATTTTTTAGCACCATGATTCTATGTAGAGATTTTTGGTGCATTATATTGATATAGAAGGGAGTTCATTCTGGTATGTTCAGACATGCAGATAACAGAATCTGATTAAATTCCCAGAATTTCCCCTTGCCCTTCCTTCCTCCCTCCCTCCTTCAATCTCCTTCCTATTCTCTACTTTCTTTTGTTGTTATTGATGTTGTTGTTGTTGCTGCTGCTGTTTTTCAATACTTTATTTTTTCCTGTATTTTTACTGGTGCATTACAACTATACATAATAGTGAAATTCACTGCTACATATTCATACATGAACACAATGTAACAATATAATTTGGCCAATATCATTCCCCATTATTCTCCCTTTTTATCCCCTCCTCCTTTTCTTGGTCCTTTTCTTTACTACACTGGTCTTCCTTTGATTTTCATGAGATTCACCCCAACATACTTTTCTTTACCTTTCTCCTCTCTAGTTGTAACATATGAGAGAAAATATGACCCTTGACTTTCTCAGTTTGACTTATTTCACATAATATAATGTTCTCAATTTCCATCTATTTTCCTGAAAATAACATAATTTAATTTTTCTTTATGGCTGAATAGATCTTCATCGTGTATATAAACCACATCTTTAAATTGGACTTTTCTACTGGATTATGCAGAATAGTATTGGAACCCATCATGCTCTGCACAGATATTTACCACACATACCTTTTCTCTTCCATTTATAAATACCTTCATAAAACTGTCTAATTCCAGTTCCATGTCTTTATAGACAGTAATTATGCTTTCCTTAATGTTGTGCAAAAAATACTGTTGAATCTTATTTTTTTATAAATCACTGTTTATTTATTTATTTATTTTTAAGATTTTTTTTAGTTGTCGATGGACCTTTATTTTATTTATTTATATGTGGTGCTGATCATGGAACCCAGTGCCTCATCCATACTAGGCAAGCACTCTACCACTGGGCCACACCCCAGCCCCGAATCTTATTTTTTTTAATAACATTATTTATGTACCTCATGTAAAACTACCCTCTAAAAATTTTCCCATTATGACACTCACTCAATGTTACTCTATAAAGGTTTAACCAAATAGTTTCTTCTTGAAGTTCATCATAAAAGTGATCAATTTACTACAAAGTCTAAGGTGCATTTTCAGTTAGAGTAGGTGAAGGGTATACAACCCACTGCTCTAGCTGCTAGAAAAATAAGAATTTCTCAGATGTTGTGGCTTACTCAGTTAGGTTCCCCTAACTATTTTTTGCTGTCACATCCTTCAATATGTCTCTTCTTTCTTTTGTCTTCATGGTCTTATTTTCTGTACACTGATTGAGACCAGTGGGTCATGGTCCAGTGATATGAAGCAGGAAATGGTGGGACTTTATGACCTTTCAACAGACAACCTTGTGCTAGATGAGGACCTTTTCTGCATTGTGGGAATAGACGTAGCCAAATTTAAAGAATTAGAAAGCCACTCATCAGGTTGAGATACCAAAATGGTAGGCAGATAAGAGACAAATGAAAGGATGCAAATGAAAAGCCAAAATTACAAAACAGCTGGGCATGGTGGTACACACCTATAATCTCAGTGGTTCAGGAGGCTTAGGCAGAAAGATCGTGAGTTCAAAGCCAGCCTCAGCAACTTAGCAAGGTCCTAACCAACTCAATGAGATCCTGTCTCTAAATAAAATATAGAAAAAGGGCTGGGGATGTGGCTCAGTGGTAGAGCACTGGGTTAAATAACCAGTACCAAAAATAAATAAATTATAAAATAAAAATAAGAAAGGAAAGGCAGAGAAAGATCTAGAAGTTGACTTCATCAACAGTTACATGGAGGCTATGAAAAGTTTGAGTCATATATTCTTTTGTTGTACTTGGTCATGATTTTGAGCCTCTAACCCTGTGATATTTTAACTGGAAGGGACTCTAGGCTGAACTTCACATCTGCAAACAATAAAAAAAAAATTGTTATTTCTGCTGTTTTCATTCTCTCATTTTTAAAACAAGGGTCTTGTATCCTCCTTTGTAGGCATTTGTATCTCAACTACATGTGTGAGGCAGAAATGCATTGTTTCTTGTTCCAAAGTAACTAAAAAAGCATTTTCATTATGTGAATAATTAATTTGGTTATTAAATATATATGTATGTCTTTCTTCAGATAAAACCCAAACTGGTCCTACTGTGAAAAAACTGGAAGCAAAAGCATATTTTTGAAGGCAAGAGACATTCTTTGCCTATGAGCAAATTAACCATGCTAAGGATGATGTGAAAAGTATCAAATCAGTAAAAAAAAAAACCAACCAAAAACAAAAACAAAAACAAAAAACAAAACACTGTCACGTTCTTATCATTGGTAAATAATCAACATAAAAACTTTCAGAAATTTTTGAGTAGGATTTGGAAAGGAGGACAGATAAGTATATTCCTATTCCTAGAGTCCTAGAGCAGTTTTTTTCCTCCCATGTTGTAGCAACACTTTTTCTTTTTAAAGGAACACATTTTATTAAATTTTCAAACCTCCCTGTTTGTGTTTCTTATCTATATATAAACATTACAGGAGAGAAAAGGTTGTTTTTTTTTTTTTTCCAACTGTGTTTCTTTTAACAATACAGCAATAACATTGTGGAGAAAGGAGATGTGGTGAGGCCCGGGGATGCAGATATGAGGTTCCTCTAGTCTTTATGGTCTCATTGACATAGTTCAGCCATTTGGTTGGAGAACGAATGAACCCTGATCCCTTCCTGTGCCTTGTGTTCTGTGAGGCCCTGGAATAATGGGCTCTATGTTCCGAGCTTGAGGTCAAGCAGGGGACAAATATTACCAAATGTTCACACATGAATATTGATTTTGAAGGGTAAGGCACACATATATACTTTGAAAGCATATAATCCTGACACGCAGCCTAGACCAGAGGTCTGGGGAATGACTTTTCAGGGACTTGACACAGGCACAAAAGAGAGCCCTGAGCTTCTTAGAAGCCAAGGCTTTAGTTAAACATAAAACAGGCATAATCCACATGGATGGGCTGGGTATACTGGATCCCTGCAGAGCTGTGCACTTGCCTTGCTGGAGTGGACTCAGCAGGGTTTTATGCTACTCCCACAGTTCTGGTGGCTGCTCAGGTGGCTGCTGCCACTGCAGACCCAGGGTCCCTTCACAGCAGCTGTTCCCCAGTCCTCTCAGTCACATCCTGACAGTGGCACCTTGGTTTCTACACAAGCCACCCATCTCCCCATGCCTGCCCCTGAGACATGGTGCCTGGGGACATGATCTGTGCTTCCTGAGTGCCACTGAAAATGTGGAGGGTTATAACAAATTATTTCCCTTCCATTCTCTTAATAAACTATAAGAAAGTACAATTGTTCCCCAAGACCACTGTGAAGCCTTTGAGGAAGGTGCATTTTTTATAACAGCTTTCCCTCTTTCCCTGCCTCCCTCTGTTCCCTTCAAACTGTTTCCCTGGGATTGCATTTCCCCCATGAAACTTAGGTTTTCAGCTTTATTTTCTAGGATGCTTTGGCTAAGATTGGATGGCTGTGGATAGGATGGCTATAGACGGGACTCTAAATTGGTACCCATTCTTCCTGTTTTGATCTCAGGGTACATGCTCCAAGATTTAAAAAATTCCTTTGTTAAAACATAACGGATCCTAAGAAAATCATCAGTAGAGTATAGTAGCCAAAACAGTGTACTCATGACAGTACTCTCCCCAGCAGAAGAGATAGCATGTGGGAGTGCTCTGTGCTCATCTTTACGAGGTCACATTAACAGTTTATGTATTCTGTGTGGAGGACGAGTGGGTGGACATTAGCCCAAATTGCTATAACCACCACAAGCTGCGTGACTTAAATAACAAACATGTATTTTTATTATTTGTTAAAGTTCTGGATATTGGACATCCACAATCACAGTGGGATCATGCTCAGGTACTTGGTGAGGGCCATCTTCTCCAGTTGGAGACAACTATCTTCTTGCTCTGTCATTCATGAATTGAAAGAGTAAAGGCTCTCTGATCCCTTAACATTAGGGTAGTGTTGGGTGGATTATGTTCTTTGAAACTCATTACTGGAAACTTAATTTCTCAGTGCAGGAGTGTTGGAAGGTGTGATCCAGTGGGGGAGATTTGGGTGGTGGGGGAAGATCCTTCATGGGAGTTTAATGCCATCTAGTAAGAGGAAGAGGATAAGTGCTGTAAGGGGGCTCCTATAGAGCTGGTCAGTTACTGTGAGAGCCGGTGGTTATCAAGCAACCTTTCCCAGTGTTTTGCATCTATCATAATTGCCTGCATGCCCTGCCACTTACTGCTGAATTATGGCAGCATGAGGACTTCACAAGATGCAGCTGCTGATCTTCCTAGTTTCCAGAACTATAGACCAAAAATAACCTTTTTTCTTCTTTGCTTACCCAGTCTCAGGTATTCCATAATAGTCATAGAAGATGGACTAAGAACAGTACTAATCTCATCATGATGAATTATATCCCCAAAGGCCCCCCTTCAAACACCGTATCAAAATTAGGATCTCAACATATGACTTTTGGGCAAAACAAACATTTAATCCTTTGAAGGGAGTGACTTTTTTTTGAGTGACTTTTTTTTGGGGGGTGGGTACTAGGGATTGAACTCAGGGTCAATCGATCACTGAGCCACATCCCCAGTCTCTCTTTGTATTTAATTTAGAGACAGGGTCTCACTGAGTTGCTTAGTGCCTCACCTTTCTTTGCTGAGGCTGGCTTTGAACTTGTAGATCTTCCTGTCTCAGCCTCTAGAGTCACTGGGTTACAGGAGTGAGCCACCATGCCTGGCTTGAGCAACAAATTTTTTTTTTTTTTTTTTTTTTTTTTTTTTGGTACCAGGGATTGAACTCAGGGGCACTCGACCACTGAGCCACATCCCCAGCCCTATTTTGTGTTTTATGTAGAGACAGGGTCTCACTGAGTTGCTTAGCGCCTCGCCGTTGCTGAGGCTGGCTTTGAACTCGCGATTCTCCTGTCTCAGCCTCTCTAAGTGCTGGGATTACAGGCGTGCGCCACCATGCCTGGCTTGAGCAACAAATTTTTAAGGGAGCACTTACAGAAGATTATTAGAAGAAAATGTAAGACAAGAAAGTCACCCAAAATGATAATGTGGGACACTAAAGCCACTAAGGCATTTTATATTGAGATAAACACATGAGAAATGGTGAAATGGGAGGTCAGAATGACAGCAGATGTTGCTGTAGTTTGATTCTATAATGTTCCTCAAAGGTATATGTGTTATCTCCTTAGCTCTTTTGAGAAGCAATAGAACCTTTATGAAGGGGCCCAGTGACAGGAAATTATGTTATTGGGGGCATGTCATTGAAAGTGTTAGTAGGATTTCATGTTCTCTCATTCTCTCTCTCTTTTGCATCTTGGCCCCCATAAGTTGAGCATCTTTGTCCATCAGGTGCACAATATACTACCTTGCTATAAGCCTAAAGTGATGGGGCCAATTCACGGTAATCTAAAAGCTCTGAAACAGTTGGTCAAAATAAACCTTTAATCCTTTTATTCTGCCAGGTATTTTGTTATGGTAATGGAAAACTGGCTAACTTTGATAACTACTAAAGAAAGATGCAACCTCTTTTGTATAGTTCTAAGCTACAAAATTAGAACTATTGGAAGAAGCTATTGTTAGGCAGATTTAGACCAAATCAGCTATGACTTTTGCTTAGGCTATTTAACAATGAGGGAAGCTTGATGAAGTAGCAACAACATTGTGTTTTCCAGTCTCTGCAGGGATGTTGCAGAAGAGGAGATTCCTGCAGAGGGTGAGAACTGGGTTGGATGACTGCCAAGGTTACATATATTTTGAAAAGCCTCTGATTCTGGCTCTCAAACAAGGTTAGTACCTCATCTAGAGGGAACCTGTATTGCAAGCCTCTAAAAGGCATAGATTTCCTCTCTTTACAGGCCAATGACCTTCACACAATAGAAAAGAAATTTAAACAACATTGCTCACCAGCCTTAGGTGATTCTGAGCAGCTATCACACAAATGCAGGGGTTTGGTTCCAGTAGACCATGTGAGAGAAAAGAACAGTGCAGTACAATCCATCACTCCACAGGAAATACAACTCAATGTACAAGGTCAATTGACTGTACATCTCCTGGTGCAGTCACCCCAGGCATTTCACTTTTTCACTCACTCAGTCATTCAGTAAACATCCACGCTGTCTAGGTGCTGGATACCACAGAGATACAAGGTGAATGATGTGCTCTGTCAGAATCCATGGCCAAAAGGCAAATCTTAGGAGAGGAAGAACACATTACCACAAAGCATGATAAAGAAGGAAGTAGAAAGTGGGAGAGTGTTGTGTCCCATTAGGCCAGCATCCTCAGAGAGGGCTTCCTGAGGATGGCACTCTTAATTATCTTGAGGAATTTGCATGATTGTTCTTACTCAAGAAGGAAGCACAGATTTGTTTGCTGCATTGCTTAAGATTTCCAGGCAGGTCTAGAGTTTGATAGACAGATACTTCCACTCTCTTGGTACTTAAACTTCTCTAAATACAAATTCATTTATTCAAAACAATTTTTGAGAGTTTATCCAAGTGGCAAGCAGAATGCAAGACGCTAAAGACAGAATTGTGATAGGTATACATACCTTGTCTCAGAGGGTGTGAGTTTAAGAAGCCCTAACTGCAGATTAATTTGCTTAAATATTGTGATTAGTGGAAGGAATGGGGAAGCAAGTTCAGCCATGGAGCCAGGGATAATAAGCATGTCTACCTCACAGGATTCAAGTGGCTAAGGAGAAACGAGGAATTCAAGTGCTCCACATAGCACGTGGCACAACAAACAATACATATTCACTATTTGTTTAATGTTCATGATGATGGTTCCTCTCCCATTGATGGCTCTGTTATGAAAACAAGTGTGACTACCTATCTTCATCTATGACAGGTATTTATTTCCTAATTTTTCAAGCAGAAGTTGCCTTGGACATATTCAAAGATAATTTTATATCTTCCATTCAAGTTTAAATGAAATGTCTTTTATTACAAAAATCTGAGGTATGGTAAGAGACTTTTTGTTTAATGCCTGGGTATCTGCCATTTGCTAAGTGACCTCTAATCATTTGCCAAGTGCCAGCTGCTTGTGTGGAAAGACTCTAGCCAGCGAGTCCCGTGTCGCATCCTTGAGTCCATATGGCATCCCTGTCCTCCTCTGGATTCTTCAACCTGTCCATAGCTTACCTGTCAGGAGTGGAGCTGCAGATGGGAAAGACAGGTAAAGAAAAATAAAGAAGAAAGACAGGGGAAGTGCCTGCCCTTGTGATCTCCCTGCCCCCTTCTTCTCTATTGAGCTTGCAACACAGAGGAAATCAAACAGCAGAAGAAAAAAGCCAAGGGACAAAAACCTCCAGTTTATTTAACAGGACCATACTTATTTACTTTTCTATTTATACAAAAGGAGGGTATACATTTTAGATTTAGAAGAATTTATATTAACATCTCAGCATTGTGATCAAATAGATTTATGGCTTCAGGAAAACTGCTTATCTTTTGTAAGTTATCATTTTCCTCATGTTGAAAATGAAGATAATGTATCTTTCCCAACCAGAAATTAAAATGCAACATATATGAAGGTTCCTGTATGTAGAAGTTACTGAATGTTTTCTTCCTTTCTTATTGCCCAATATTTACATACTTTCTAACTTTCCTACACTGGACGTTAAAAAAAAATCTTCTCTAAAAAATGTTAGGTAAACTTCCAGATTCCTCATTAAAACAACACATAAACATATTTTCATATGAGAAAAAGAAGAGAGATGAAATCCTGAGTTTAACATTCTAGGGTAAAATTTTGTGCAATAGGACCATGTAAATTCAGTATAGCTGAGAATACTTTCTTATCTAGCACACTTGGAATATTTATAAACTTCTGCCCTGCATAATAAATATTACAAAAGAGACCTCAATACATCCCAAAGAATTAACCACATATAAACATATATCATCTACCACCTTGCAATACACATATATAACAAAATAGTAATTATAATATATTGTAAAATAATAAATTTTAAAAATCATACCTCCAGAAACTCAAAAATATAGTAATAATAAACCACAAATTAAAGGAGCAACAATAGAAGAAATAGCAATACTTGTAGAGCTAAGCAACTTACAAAAGGCTCAACATCAAAGCTAAAGG